>JAOSBN010148635.1:0-24424 GCA_027563595.1 Erythroxylum suave | reverse complement strand
TCCATATAGTTCATGCTACATCCAATGACTACCGATTAAATAACCCATGATTAAATAGATCATAGATAGTATCAAAACGTAGCAATCCCTATACAAGATAATTTTGGTGATCTCAAGTCAAAGGATCACTTATACATCCATCACAATGAGAATTCTATAGACATACAAGTAATGTTCCAAATGTATTTCTTATATCAGGTTTGTTCAGTGAACTTGTTCTCTAACAAGCACCCATATCTTTGCTTAAGTATCTCTATACTTTAACCTATGAGATCAGCTACTTCCTTCATAAGGAAAAACGCAACGTATGTTAATCTTTTTACATTCTATTAATATTCAATCTTAATAAAACAATGACTAGGAACATTTAGGAATAATACATAAATATAATATGAATCTCATAATTATAATCTCATTATAATTTCATCTGCAATGTACAATTATTCCATGGACTTTATCATATACATCTAAACATGTAAAAGATAAGTGATATCTTTAAATAATTTGTCACTAAACTACAACCAAAGTAATTGATTGTAGGACATAAACCAACAATTACCCAACCACATTACTCCTACTGGAAAAATAATGAACAAATAGCAAGAAAATGATTTCTTTATACCATACTAGATTACTCGCTTGTCAGATAATAAAAAAGTTAGCTCTAACGCAAAAAAATACCGATAACAAATGACAGTGTCAAAATACACAATAAAATCCTTGAAACCTTATTGTAGATCGAATGTGGTAGTTTTCAAGCTTAAGTTCTAATAAAATAATGAACATATCGTTGCAAGGTGGAGGGAACAAGAAATCTTTTCCCTTATTAACATACTGGCAGCTTTTTTTTAGGTTAATTAACATATTTGTTATTGCCTTGCTAATTCCTATTTTATTCATCACTAAACGACAGAATTGTCTCATTATTATTTTCCTTTCTAGATATTATAAAGATGATTTGAAAATAAATGTTCCCATATAAATTGGATAAAAACAAGGGAGAATGTCTTTAATGTCACTTTCTTTACGTCAGTGTCCATCATCTGCTTTGTAAGATCAACAAAACGATTATAGAAAGTTTGGTTATGACGTGGACACACTAAAATCATATCTTTCTTATATTTACATAAACTATCATTGTTAAGAGGAAGAAATATCATTTTCCAATTTTATTAGTTTAAATGGTGAAAAATATTTAACAAAAACTGTCTTCATAAGACTCTTTCAAATAAAAATAACCTCAAACTAATGGCGTCTTCAGTTGTCTAATTAATTTTAAACATGTTACAAATCTTCATAATATTGATAACATGCTCATTGAGATTCTCATTTGTTAATAATCTCCGAATTATACATTCATTTGCATGATCCAAAATCCCCAAGTAACATTAAGCCTTCCACATACCAAACGAAACACCAGTTTTTCAGAAGTCCAAGAAAAATCTCATGAAAAGAATCATCCAAGCAATTTCTGAGAAGACCTCCATCTTCTAACCCCTCTCATGCATTACGATTTACACCTCGGAGGTACATATCTAATCAAATTTATGAAACTAGATGACGCCCAGCCGAGTTTGTTTAGTTTAAAATTTGAAGTACATCAATCCAGCTTTACATTTTCTAGGCTCAACGCAAGCTGTATCTTCCTAAAAGGCTTCAAAATAGTTAGAACAAAGAAAACATGTTTGCACCCATCGATGCGAACTGCAGATGCCAAGAATTTTAAGAGGAAAGAGATGACTTGTACAAATGCCCAACTTCACCTGAATAAGGAACTACGAACCTCTGCAAGAACTTCTTGTTACTTATAATAAAAGTGGTGCTCGAACTTGGTATTTTGGGAAGTAAATTCTTACTTTCCAGGGCCTCCACAACAGCTATACGAGGTTTCAGTCTCTTTTCGATACTATAAAGAAGTAACACTGGTTGCTTAATAATGTGATTGATACCAAAATTTCGGCTTCTTGAAAACAACTGAGCAATCTCCTTAATTTTCCTCTGAGACACCCCAAATGCAAGAGTCGTTCTTTTAAATGCAGACAAAGTATCCTCCTCAGAGAAACCCAATTCCCTGAAAAGCCTCAATTTTTGCTCCCAGCTCGCTCTGTTCATGGAACTTACAACCCGAATAGCACGAATCAACATATTGGATTCCATGTTGAAACCCATCTCCTTAACCAGTTTGAGACAATTCTTCAAACTCTCGGGTTTCATAAGACAAAACTGCGGAAAGTGAAACATACATTTATAAATATACGTGGAGCTAATCCCACAATTCTTCAAGAATTCTATGTTGGGAACCAGTGTTTTGTTCAAATCAGGGTATAGAAACCACCTTGAAACCTTCAACAATTCTGATACACCAGCATCTGATCCCAAAACACTCTTCAATACTAATATCGCTCTTTGGAGTCTGTTCGAAGTACTTATATCAAAAATATGAGGATCGGCAGAGAAAATCTCGGCTGTTTCGACAGGGCTAAGCCCTAAATCAAGGAAAATTCTAATCTTGGGACCAATTCTTTTCTCAAGATTGGCAGAGAGAATCTGGGGATATTTACTGAAAACCTTTTCTAAGTGGGTATTGGAGAAACCATTTGTTTTGAGGAATGAGAGTACTGAATCTGCACTTGAAGGGTTTCTGAGGTACTTGGTGGCCGAACATGGGATTTGCGAAGCTGATTCAGGAGAGAAGTTATTTTGTTTGACCAAGTAGTCGTAGATTGTGATTCTTGCTTTGGAGTTTTGCGATTCACAAGTAGAAAAGGAAGGGAAATAGATAGAGTGGGTAGCGAATGAGGGATTGCTAAGGCTCTTGGAGGTTTTAAGAGAATAAGATGCGAGAACTTTACAGACTCGGTGAGTCATCAAATTGTGCGTGAATGGATTCAACTTTTAAGTTTTATGAAACAAGCTTTCACAAAGTATACACACTAGAAGAAATCAATAAGAAGCCGAAAACCTGTAATCAATCTGCTTTCTTGAACCTCGGCCAGATGCCAATCCCTTCAAACAACATGCTCCGGCCTACGGGGCTCGTGTGTTGGGAGTAATTTGTAGATTCATGGTAGTTTGCGGGGTCACTGAGCATTCGTCGGAATGGTGAATACCGAACCCAATATTGGTCCAAAATAACATAGGCCAGCTTTTAGATATAAAAACACTATAGTTTTGGGCTAATCTATCTCATTGTTCATCATGAAGTAACATGGACTTGGACTTGCTTAATTTTGGTCTCCTGTTCAAGTAACTGACGGCTTTAAACTTGTTGATCAAAGCAACACGGTTGCATTAACTTGCTCAAATTTTGGGGTGGACTTTGACGTTTTACTTTAACTTAATCCTACGTTAACAACCAATTTCATACTTTTCAATATATTGGAATCTATAAAGTTTGTTGATTATGTTTTTTAAAATATTTATCCTTTAAATTTTTTAGCTATTACATTAGTTAAAATTTTGTATTAAATTAAAATTAAATTAATTTTGAATTAGACAAAATTTAATTAATTTAAATAAATTAACATTAAAAGAATTTATGTTCAACCCAAATTCTTTTTCAAGTTTAGATTTTAATATCTAATCCTTTAGATCAAATCTCTTATAATTGAGCATATAATCTTATATTCCTTGTAAGTACTTTAATACTTTCTTTACAACTTTTCAGAATAGAGCACCTATCGTGATGAATCTCTCAAAATTTATTAATAAATGCTCTCTTTGATAATACTAGCATTTTTTTATGTTTCTATTCACATTCATTTGATGGAGTCCTAAATCACAATGAACTACCATCATTATAATAATTTTAAATGAGTCTTTTTTGAAACAAGAGAGAAGGTATTATAAAGAATGCTATCCTTTAATTGTAACCATTGGCTACAATTTTAATTTTATATAATTCAATATTGCAATTGGAGTCGTGTTTAGTCTTAAAGAGATATTTACACCTGACTCTTTTATAACCTTTTGGAAATTTAACGAGATCACAAACTCTATTGTTATCCATGGATTCCAACTTTTCTTTTATGGAGCCTATCCACTTATTATAGTTTTCACTTTCAATGGCTTATGAAAATAAAATTGGATATTTACCAATTTCTAAATCATTTTGTACCTCTTGTAAATAAAAAATATAATCATCAGAAATAATTAATCTCCATTGTCTTTGAGGCCTTTTTAATTCTACTTCATGTGGCTTATCTACAATATTTTTATTAATAGTGATTTCCTTATTTAGAGTTTGATCATGCATTTATTGTTCTTGTAAGTTGTTAACATTTTCAATAACTTTAGAAACAAACGCTTGAGAAGAAGTTATAAGTAAGGGAACTTATAATCTAATTTCTTGAATTTTCACTTTACGTGGTTCGAACTCTCACTACTTTCACTATTTTTTATGAATAAAAAATGTTTACTTCAAAATTTTCTTATACTATAATTAGAACAATAAAATATGTGCTCTTTAGAGTTTTTTGGGACAAGAAATAATAAATCTACTAGTTGTTCTTGGATTTAATTTTCTTTTAAGTTGATTATAGACTCTTATTTATGCAAAGCAACCTTAAGCATGTAGGTGTCTTAAACTAAGTTTCTTTCTTGTCAATAGTTTAAAGGTTGTCTTAAGAACTGTCTCATTAGGAGCCCTATTTAATAAATGCATGTTAATCCTTAAAACATACACCTACAATGACAAATGTAAAGAACAATCACTCATCATGCTCTTAACCATTTCTATTAACGTATGGTTATGCTTTTTAGCTATATAATTTTATTGTGACATACCTGTCATTGTGTATTGAACATGTATGTTAGATTTTCCAAGAAATTTAGCAAATATACTAGGACATCTTCCAGTTTCATTAAATCTCTCATACTGTTTACCAACCCTGAGAGAATTGACAATGTTTATGTTTATATTTAATTACCTTCTACCTTATTTAGACATACCTCTAAGGCATGTACTGATTAATATTTTGATGCAACAAACAAATATAACTATAACATGAAAATCACTAATAAATATTATTAAACATTTCTCTCTGCGAAATAATAAAACATCAAAAGGCCTATATATATTGGTGCCTATAATTTCAAGGAATTGTGTGTTTCTTTTGACATCTTTCTTAACCATATGTTTTGTATGTTTTCCTTTAATACATCCATACAAATACCAAGATTATTAAGATCTAAATCTAGAAGAAATTCATTCTTTACTAATTTAACTATTCATTCTTTGGATATGTGACCTAAATTTTTATGTCATAAGTAAGCCAAAATTTCATTTATAAACCTCATTTAGTACTAACATTATAATGCAAGGTCAATAGAGTTTTTAGCAAAAAGATTATTAAGCTTTAATTTATATAAACTATTAACAAGAACACTATAAACAATAAGGCAACTATGTTTGAATAAACTCAAACATCCATTACCAAATTTAAAAGAATATCCAACAATATCAATTTTTAACAAAGAAATTATGTTTCAAGAAATGGTAGGAATATAAATAGTTTTAAAAAGATCTAGTTGATGTTCAATGTCTAAAATCAAATATTAGGTTTCAATAGCTTTAACTAGAGCTTTAACTTGAAATATGTACAATTATTTCACTTGAAATATGTACAATTATTTCACTTGAAATATGTATAATTATTTCACTTACTTATTTGTTTTTTTTAATGTCAGGATACATCCAGATTGCCACAGCAACCAATTAGCTTTAAACTTAGCCTAAGAGAAACTGCTAGTTTATATGTCCACAAAATGCCAATAGTTTGCGTTCTTAGCCAAGTTTCACATAAAAAGAGTGTTTTTTTTGGAAAATAAAGAAAATTTTATTAACTGGAAAAAGCTATTTAACGACATACAGTGAAACTCCGTCTTTGTTCAACAACTCTAAAAATCATAAGTAACATTAAACATATAAACACACACAGAAAAACAGGAATTACACACACATATCCAAGAAACTGAAAAAGAACCCTCCTAAAGATTAACTTAAAGAGATTAAAAGATTGGAGCAATAATTAAAACTAAGGGGTTCCAGTGAACGTCGATAGGGAGACCAAAGCAAGAACTAATACACAAAGGCTCAAGTCAATGCAATGCTCATATGAAAGAGTGATAAGATGTCATCTAATTATGTTAATTAGATTTATCATTTTAATTTTGGCTCAATTTTGGTGCTTAAATGGAAAAATTAATATTTGATTTATTTTAGGAGATGACAAGTGGAGATTGCAGTAAATTGGATCAAAATTAGTCAAAATTAAAATTTTGGAAAAAGTAGACAAATTACTACATTAGATAAGGTGAAATGACACTTAATGTTAGATTCACCCTAAGAGTTTTAATTTAATTAGCGAGTTTATTCCAATCCCTATTATGTAAGGATTTGGATTTATATTAGAGCAAATCTTGGCAAAAATAAAAGAAGGTTGGTTTTTGGATAGGGAAGGAGGAGAAAAACTTGTCCTTTACTTTTCTCAATCACCCTATTTCGCTTTCTTGTAATTTTCTCTCTATCTTTCATCTTTTCTTTTATATTTTTCGTGATGGAACCAGAGCTATGAATAACTAATTATAAATATTATAATTTAAGAGGATTCAAAATTTTTGTTGTAACCTTGTGAAGTTTTGTTCTAAATCTAAATTCAAGTTTTAATTCAAGTATTTCTTATTTTATGTTCTCATATTTCATTAATAATTAATATTGATTGATTTGAGAAATTTATTTAATGTTGCTTATTTTATAGCTATCTATGAATTCACTGATTTGTGATTGTCATGAATGATTGATATAAGTAGAAAATAGATTATTTATGAAGATGCATATTTACCTTATGAGAATCAAGAAAACTAAATTGAATAATTATATTTATCTCAATTATTTAATTTAGGTTTAATATTTTTCGCTAAACTTATTTCTAATCATTTAATTGATATGAAATGCTATCATACTCAATTAATTAATAGTAAGTTTTAGTTTGAATACTGCGTTTGAACCAATAAAATTTAAAAAATCAAGACTTATTATAACTATCTAAACAAGTTTTTGATTAACTGCTTGAATTGTGAAAATTATTCTTTTTAAAACAATGATCAAAGGTACAATTGGATGAGGTATTTCTATTGAATTGACGTTAATTAAAATTGAATTCTCAATCTTTTTTCAATTTATTATTTTTATTATTTGTTAATTTTAATTCATCCTTTAATTAATCATAATCCTTCACTTTGTTTAGACAACTGAAATTAATAAATTAGTTGTTAGTTCTTTTAAGATTCAACCTGGTTTCACGAGTACTATAAAAGTTTACTGAATTAGAATTAATTTTGAAGACTTCGACAACTTGATCAAAATTTGGTGCCCTTCTCAGGAAACTATTTTAGTTTCTTAGTTTCTTTATATTGTTTTATAGTTTAATACTAATCTTTTGTCTTATGTGAATCATTCTTCTCAGATATGTGGTTTACATTATAATCTAAAAATTAAGAAAATAGTGTGTGATTTAAGGAAAAAGATTAAGCAAGGAAAAATGCCATTAACCTTAAGAAGTGAAAGTTGAGATACACTTAATGATTGCTGAAGATTCTAATTTCTAAGAAGTTGAAAAAAAAAATGACGAATCCTAACATTAAAACATTGAGGGATTTTGCAACATCAACTTTGAATTAATAAGCCTTATACCTATGATTTCTAATTGTTGAGGTAGATTTTGTATTAAAATATAGTTTGATTCACTTAGTCCCTATTTTTCATGGTCTTGCACATGAAGATCCGCATATATAATTGAAAGAATTTCACAATGTTTGCTCTAAAATGACGCCACAAAAGGTGATAGAAGAACAAATTAATCTTAGAGCCTTTTCATTCTCATTGGAAGATATGGAAAATAATTTATAATATTATCTTCCTTTTGGATTAGTGACAACATTGAATGAGATCAAAAGGTTGTTTTTGGTGAAGGTCTTTCCTATTTCACAAGCAACTGATATCAGATAGTAGATATATGAGTAAAGACAATTCACTAGAGAAACATTATATGAACATTGGGAGAGACTGAAAGAGTTATTTTCTAATTAGCTACACCATTAAATATCTGAGCAAATTGTTGATTAAGTAATTTTATGAAAGCTACTACCAATGGATAGGATTATAGTAGGTGCAACTAGTGGAGGAGCTTTGGTAAACAAACTGCCAGAAATGGCTAGACAATTAATGCCAATCATGGGAAAAAATTCTCAGTAATTCGAGACAAGCATGGATGAAGCTATTAAGCGCATAAATAAGGTAAGTAATACTAACCTTGACAATAAAATTTTGGGTTTAACTGCTCTAGTTCATTAAATAGCCATAGGTCAATTGCAATTAGCTCAAGTATGCAAAATATGCTCATTCCCTGGGCTATGGGTAAGTGCTCTATATTGAAAGAAGACTTTAGCTGAGAAGCCAACGTAATAAAGAAATTTCCTAGTCAACCATAATAGATATATGATCCTTTTTCCAATCACTATAATCTAGAATAGAGAGATCATCCAAACTTTAGTTATGAAAATCAAGAAGGGCAACAAAAATGCAAACTAACAATTCAATAGACAACCTTAAGCACCTACATATACTCAATCTTAATCTTTAAATTTATGTATGTCTTTGTTTGAAATTGTTAAGGAACTTAGGTTAATAAATTGGAAGCGTAAACATCAAAAAAATTACCTTCACTAATTGTGGTGAATCATATGGAGAATGTAAGTCCAATGACATTAATAAATGAAAAGGTAATTCAATCTAGATCTTCCTCACTAATGAACCTCCAACTCAATAATCAACAAAGGTGAAAGATGATTCATCTTTATCGATATCAACTAATGCATGTGTATCTCTTTTCCTTTACATGTTAGCTAAATCAAAAGAAGAGAATATGAAAGAGAAATCTTAGAAACCTTCAGAAAGTTGGAAATTAATATACCACTTCTTGAAGCCATTAAATAATTTCCCAAATATGAAAAATTCTTAAAAGAAATATGAATAAACAAAAGGAAGCTAAAGAATAAGGAGAAAATAATTTTGGGTAAGAATGTATCAGCTATGATAAATAGGAAATTACCAGAAAATGAAAAGAACTAGGATTGATTACACTTCCTTGTGTCATTGTTGATAAGAAAAATAAGTGTACCATCATGGCCTGCGCGACAGCAGACACGGACCGACTTCTAAACTCAATTTTTTTAGGGATACTTCAAACTTTTAGGCCTGGGTAAAACCTAGTTTTACTATAAATAAAAAGGACTATAAAAGAGAAGAGAAGAAACCTTAGAAGGGTGCCTCCATTTTTCTATGTTGAGATAAATCCAAGGAAGGAGAAGAAGAGGAGAGAAGAGGAGAGAGGAAAAGGGAAGAAGAGAAGTTGTTGTCTTCCTCGTCCATCCCGACCACTTCTAAGTGACATTTTCATTTCATATTTTTTATTTTTTCTTTTAAATGTATGAGATGGATTTGATAGTGATGGATTTGGGTTTGATGATGATGTTCAAAACTTCTTTAAGGATTTTTCCTTGAATCAAATTAATGTGATTTCTTTTGATGTTAATAAATCAGTTATTGTGATTATTTGTTGTATTTGAATGCTTTGGTAACAAATCGATAGAGTGAAATCGATAACAAAACAATTAGGTTGGGTAATAATAGTTAAACAATCTAATAGATCACGCAAATAATCAAATTGGTTATTTATACGAAGAGAGATATCGTGTAAGGAACCCATAGTCTATTAGAAGGCTTAAGATCTAATTGGATGTGTGGGTTTTTTTTAATTGACAAATTGTCAATTAGGGTTTATGATTTAGTGTTTAATGATTATAACTCGAGAGAGTAATCCACCCTTTGAAAGTCTAGGACCAATATTGAATTAACTCAAAAGTCATCATTTTAACATTTGATGATAGGATAAATCCCCCTTCTCATAATCGGCTAATCTTCATTATATGATTTTTGATTGTTCATTAGAGGTTCTCAATTTTAATTTATTTGTGTTAATTTTGCAATTTCATTTTCAATCAACCATATTCATTTATTTACTTTTTTGTTTAGCTTTTCTTTTCATTTTAATTATCTTACAAGCTTTAGAAAACTTAGAATTCGATTAGTTCACTGGCTCCTCGAGGGATCAACACCTTATATACTATACTCACGACCCGAGCACTTAAGGTATACTGAGGGATAAGAAATTGTAAAACTTTCCTACTCAATCACTTTTAATATCTATGAAGGAAGGACACGACTTGTACTTGCATTAAAGTTGATTTTTTTTTTAATTTGGTGTATCGTATGTAAAGTACACTTCCGTTTGGCTACTTGGTTAGCTATGCAATTTAACATCACTATCTATTCTAACAAGAACTTTTGTCTTGGTTGCTTTATTACTCAATTGGCTATTAATCTCAATTTATTTGATATGACTGAAACTGATATACATACAGCCTATGAGATGGAATCATTAGATAAGGACTGTTTAAGTAAAATGACGTTGCTCAAGTAACAAAAGAGTACATTTCATATTATACCATCTGACTCCCTAGAGAGGTTCATCATCATATCGTTAAGAGGATTGTGATGTTCGATAACCTCTGTACATCTCATTCAGATGCTTACAACTTAAGGAAGTTTTCTATTCTGTGTTTCATTTTAAGTTGATTATTTTTATGGCATGTGAGCATCTTGTGCATACAATGTGGACAATGCTTGATTTAGGTGTGGTGGAGTGAGAGTATATACTATGATGAACTTTGTGATTTGTGCTTGAACATATGAATACTATAATTTATATATTAATTATTCCTCATGGTAGCTTCATTGTTTAGAGATAATCTCCAAGTTAGGATAAACTATCAAATATCGATTGTTTATGCTAAAACTTGATCTTGAGTACATTTTGAAACTACATTTTTTATGAATTTATATATAGAGATGATGGGGACATTAAGGATAACCATTTCTGAACTAAATAAACCTACCTTATTTTTATCTCTCGAGAACTAATTTAAGCCTTAACCATTCTTTTCTTGCATACTAACTTTGTTACAAGCCACTTTTACCCTTCTTTTATTGAAGTCCTTAATAACTTTTATTGAATGAATTATATAAATCTTATTTGCATAAGATTCATCTATTTCCATAAAAGATAAATTCGTTGATTTAAGTTGCACTGTTTGATTTTTCAATTTTTATAGAATGGGGGAGAAGTATATAAAAAAAATCCTCTTTAACATTCTTTTCTAGAAAAATAAAAAAAGAAAAGAAAAGATGAGGCGATCAAAAGGATACTATTTGAATTGAGTTACAGACTAATTTGAGTTGAAACTTATGTAGACAAATTTGTATAATTTCCTTCAATTTGTTTAACTTAAAAATTCTATTTTTCATACCATTACTGAAGCCATGTTACAAACTTTTACAAGTTCCTTGGATTTATGTATTAAGTAAATGTTTTTTAGTGGTGGAGAAATTATTCATATTATGTAAATAAATCACTATGATTTGATTTGAGAGCTTAATGAATCCTAAACACTTTAAGTATACAAAGTGAAATCTATAAGAGGATTTTAAGTCTTGTTTCATTTTATTTTAATGAAATTGATAAGATACCATATATTTATTCAAAATATTTGTACTATGAGTGCTTGTTCTCTTAATTATTATTTTATCTTGAACCTTTAATGTGTATTAGCTTTTGAGACATTTATAGATAACATGAAAGAAGATGATAGGTTATTATGAGGATCATTGATGTATGCTTGAGGACAAACATGAGTCTAATGTGCAAGAGGATTTGATAAAATGTTAATTAGTTATGTTAATTGCATCTATCTCTCCTCTTTTGGTTTAATATTGGTGCTTAAATGGGAAAATTAATATTTATTTTTGTTTTAAGAGATGATAAGTGGAGATTGCATAGAATTGGATCAAAATTGATCAAAATCAAAAGTTTGAAAAAAGCTAATAAATTGTTGCATTGGATAAGGCAAGATCATAACTAATGCTAGATTCACCCCAAGTGTTTTAATTTAATTAATAAACTTATTCTAATCCCTATTATGTAGGGATTTGGATTTAATTAGAGGCGATTTTGGTAGAATAAAAGGAGGCTAGTTTTTGGGTAAGAAAAGAGGAGAAAAACACATCCTTCACTTTTCTCAATCACCTAATTTCATTTTCTTATAATTTTGTATTCACCTTTCATATTTTCTTTTATTTTTGGTGTTGGAACTAAGGCCATTAGTGGCTAATGCCAACTATTTTGATTCATCAAAACTTTAGTTAAAACCATTTGAGGTTTTGTTCTAAACCTAGATTCATGATTTAATTCAAGTATTTCTTGTTTTATGTTCTTATATTTCATGAATAATTAATATTAATTGATCAAATTTATTTGATTTTCATTATTCTATAACTATCCATGAATTTAGTCATCTGTAATTATCCTGAAGAATTGATACAAGTAGCAAATATTTATTTATGAAGTTGCATATTTGACTTATGAGAAATAAGAAAACTAGATTGAATAGTAGTAATATCCCAATTCAATTATTGTAATGCCTACTTTGCTGTAGATGCATTTCATAGAGTAATTTAAGCAACTAAATGTATTATTGAGATTATAATGGAGATCATAGATATATCAGAGTTGGTTCTAAAGTTGACAAGAAATTTCTTGAACAATTTTTGAAAACTTTGAAAAGCTACATAATGAGTCCAAACAAGATTTAAAATCATCGAAATGTGTTTTAAGGAATTAAGTGACACTTTTGAATAAAATCTGGATGATTTCAGTGAATAGTATTTTTGAATAAATAATGAATTCAGGTGAATAGTATTTGAAAAATACCAGAAATAGGTATTAGAATCTAATGATATTGAAATGTATCAAAAATATGCCCATTTAGATGAATTTCGAGAGTTTCGAAAGTTTAGGGTTAAAATACCCTTTTCGGAAAATAATGGATATTAATGATTTTAAACCCATTCAAAATTTTTAAAAGAATCCAATCAATAATTATTGACCCTAACTAGAGTATTTCACGGTCAATTTGATGACAAGACGGTTGTGACATATTTTCAGGATTTAATTCGGTCAATCAAAGGCATTAAAGGCAATTTGGTCTTTTTACATGATATTAATTGATTAATGAGTCATTATAGAAGACCAATGAGAAAATGACATGTGTGTGATGAGTCATTATCGATGACAAATAAGAAGGTGACTAGTGTAATCCATTAAATGAGTATAAAAGCAACATTTTGCTTCATTTTTTTAATATAGCTGTGAGAGTGAATGGAGACTACACGTGAGAGTGGAAAAAGAAGAACAAAAAGAAGACAGAGAAAGGTGAGTTATGGCCATTGATGAGAGAAAGGAAGGAAGAGAGAGAGAAAAGAAAAGAAAAGACAAAGGAGAAGAGAGGTTCAACTATGGACATGGAAAAGTGATCTAAAGCATTTTTATGGTCTTCTACCTCCAATTAAGCATCCAATATGGTTATATAGACATCCAAGTGAAGAGGAAGAAGGAAATAGGTAGGTACGTTTACTAGTTTTGGTGAAAAATTAGGTTTGTTGTGTTTTAGTTTAGATTTAGTTTTGATGGTGTGATTTACACCCTTTTAATGTAATATCAAGGTTTTATTACATTGGAAGCAATTGGGAGAAGAAAATCAAGAAATCCTAGTATGAAGCCTTAGTCCAACTTGGTCAAATATAAGATCTATTGCGTAAAGTGTTTTATTTTGTCATTTGATGATTTAAGAGTAATGAATGGCATTGGGAAGTTAGTTTAATGATGAAAGAATGAAAGAAAAACCATGGAAATGATTGGATGAGTTTTGGGCCATGGCTAAGGTTGTTAATATGATATGATTCAAACTCCTATTTTGATGTTTTATGATGTTTATAGTATAATTTTGATGCTAATGAAGTAAAGAAATGAAAAAGAATTGATTTGGAATTGGTTTTGGATGAAATTCAGCCTAGAGTGCTTAATTTTATAAAAAATTTGTTAATGAAATTTATAGCTTAAATGTGTGAATTAAAATGTCATGGAAGTGAATTTAGATTGGTTTTAAGTGTTAGAAGTCAAATGGAATTGAATTCGAAAAGTTTAATGTTAAATATGTTAAGTTTAGCCTTAAAGGCATTTTTGGTATAAAAGTCTAGTTATGATGTAACGACCATGTGAATGTGATTAAGGATGGTCATTAAGTGTATTTTTGGTATTGGAATTATTAAATTAAGTATTATGTTATTATTTGGAGAAAAATTAGTATATGGAGTGTATATGGAGAGTAACGAAGTTGACATGGTTTATGGCGTATTTGATTGGAAAATGTGTTAAGGAGTTGAATGTATTAGTATTAGGTTTTCATATCAGAAAATGAAACCAACTAAAGGATGTCGAAGTGGTGAAAAGGAAACTAGCAAGTTTTGAGTGTATTTTAATTGTTTTATATGGCTAAATGCTTTGCAAAAGCATTGGTGACATGTGAGTGTACTTTAAATTGATTTTATGCAAATGGTTTTCATTTGATCATGAAATGAATATTTATGTTGATTTTTATGTGAATGATATTTTACAAGTGAATATTGATAGTATAAGGTTATGCTTTAGCAATATATAAGTTTTAACTTGAAAGTTAAATTTTGTATGATTGGAAGTTACATTGAAGTTATGCATTAAATTGAACGGTTATGAATCCTCCCATACTTGATTTGGAAAATAAGATGAGTCGTAAATGTAGGAGTTACTTTTGCCTATGATACACTGCTAGGCTTTATACATATTATTAGACTGGTATATTTATAGCCATTAACCTATTACGGGTAAATGATGTATAACTAGCTCTATAAATAGTGTTAACCAATCACGAGTAAGTGATTTAGAACCAGCTCCATGACTTCTTAATGGTAAGCAATGTAAAATTATCTCTATAATTACCAGTTTATAGTGATTAACCTGTTATAGGTAAATGATGCATAACTACCTTTTTAAAGAGTGGTTAAATAGTTAAGGGTAAGTAATGTAAAACTAGCTCTGTGAATTTAGTCCTAGTGTACCGTATGGTAAGGAAACTAATGGTGGGCTATGTTAAGTAAGAAAATTCATGTAATAATAATATTGCCACTATTGTTTTAAAAAGTGATTTAAGAGTTATCATATAGTACCAATTCTAGTGGTTGGCTTATTTTCAGTATAAAAGTTTTTAGAAAAATTATTGCCACCATTGTTTATTGATAAAAAAAAGGAAAATGGAAAATGGAAACTTCTATATTGTGAGTTTAATGTTAAAAAGTAATTCGTGATAGTATTTCAGAAAATTGAAATTTTGTTTTGTGAAATGTTATGTTATTGCCAAATTTGATGATGAACGAATAAATTATTATAGCAAATGCTTTGCCACGAGCTTTATGATTGTATAAGAATATTGCAGTTATGTTGTTATGGAAAGTTCAATTCTTTTTAGTAAACTGATTACACTCACTGAGCTTGTTTAGCTCACATTTATTTTTATGTTTTTAAACAAACCAGCCCAGCTATACGTACAGGTGTTGTAGAGAAAACGAGAAAATTTTTTATTTTGTTTGTTTGATTTTGAAAAATGCTTAAGTCATATAAGCAACAATTAAGCTAAAAAATGCATAAAAGCTAATATCAAACTAAGATTCCCACCCCCACACTTAAAACTTACATTGTCCCTAATGTAACATCAAATGTAAGAAATGGAGAATTTAAGGAAATAACAATTGTGAAAATGTAAAGAGACAGAAATCAACTTCCCTTGAGTTGCATCCTAAACAGTGCCTTTATTTACCAGTTTTCTAACCCTATCACTTCCACATCCTCCACTTGGAATTCTTCATAGAAGGGTTTCATTCAATGACCATTGACTTTGAATTTCTTGTTTATCTCTAAACTTTCAATGTCAACTGCACCAAGTGAAAACACATTGGTTATAACAAAAGGTCCAATCCAATGATAACGTAAGTTATCTGGGAAAAGCTTAAGTCGTGAATGGTAGAGAAGAACTTTTTGTCCAACCATAAATTTCTTCCTAACAATCATCTTATCATAAAATTATTTCTTCTTTTCCTTCTAAGTTTTTGCATTCTCAAAAGATTCAAGCCTAGGCTCTTCCAATTCTTATAGTTGCAGTTTCCTCTATTCACCCACCACGTCCATCTTCGTATTGCATTGCTTAATGGCCCAAAAGGCTTTATGCTCAATTTCCACTAGAAGATCACATGGTTTTGCATAAATCAGTTGATATGGAGACATGCCAATTGGTGTCTTATATGCAGTCCTCGACGGCTAAAGAGCATCATTAAGTCGTTGGCTCCAATTTTTATGATTTGGGCTTACCATTTTCTCAAGGATGGATATGATTTCTCTATTTGACACCTCTGCTTGCCCATTCGTCTTTGGATGATAAGTCGTAGACACTTTATAAGTGAAATGGTACTTCTTTAAAAGATTCCTTACCAATCAGTTGCAAAAAAAAGTTCCCCTATCGTTAATCAACGTTTGCAGTATTCTAAACCTAGCAAAAATGTTAGACGTGACAAGTTCTATAACAACTTCAGAATCGTCAGTCTTGGTGGCTTTAGCTTCCACCCATTTAGAAAAATAATCCACAACCAATAAAATGTAAACAAAACCAAAAGAGGAAGGAAATGGTCCCATAAAATTGATGCACCATACATAAAAAATTTCATATATAAGAATTGGATATAAATGTATTTGATCTCAATGGCTCACCCTACACGATTGTGTTGGTGCACAATCATGCACATCTGATGCATGAAAAGTTATGTCACAATCGTGCACACCTAACAAGTGAAAGGTTCTGTCACAATTATACTAGTGCATGATCGTGCATACTTGATGAGTGAAGCATTATGTCATAATCGTGCTAGTGCACAATCATGCATCCCTAATGAGCAAAGGCTTTTGTCATGATCGTGCACAGGTTCTGTTATGATTGTGCATCCTTGATGTCACTCAAACTTGTGGTAATTCACTCCAAATGGCTCCCAACTTAGTTTTAAGTCACTCCAAACTTACAAATTCAAATTCAAATTTTAATATAAAAAGCTACAATGAAACTCAAGAAAACAACGGTCAAACTCAAAAGAGGACAAGATTAAAGCAGGAAACAATTAAACAACCTGAGAACTAACCATAACATGCTTCATTTAAGGTCATGAGCTTGATCAAAGTTCAATTTAGTGAAAAAGAGTAAGGGACAGGTGAGAAATCACTTCCTTTTCATGGGAGAGAGCTCCTCTAATGTAAAGCTTGTATCAATTTCCATTGACCGTAAAGGCTTCACCTTTGGTGTTCTCCAATTCTATTGCTCCATGATTAAATACTTGAAGTACCTTAAAAGGTCCACTTCACCTTGACTTAAGCTTTTTAGGGAATAAGCGAAGTCTTGAATTGTATAGAAGCACTAAATCCCCACTCTTAAACTCCTTCTCCTTGATGTGAGCATCATGCCACTTCTTAACTTTCTCCTTGTACAACTTGGCATTTTCATAAGAATCAAATCTCAACTCTTCTAATTCTTCAATTTGCAACAACCTCTTTTTACCCGTAAGTTTCGAATCCATGTTCAATTTCTTTATTGCCCAATAAACCCTATGCTCCAACTCCAAGGGTAAATGGCAAGCCTTCCCATATACAAGTCTATAAGGAGTAGTGCCTATAGGTGTCGTGAAGGCTATCCTATATACCCAAAGTGTGTCATCTAACTTAAAAGCCTAGTCCTTTCTTGAGGAGCTCACTACTTTCTTTAAAATTTTCTTGAACTCTTGATTTACCACCTCCATTTAGTTGTTAGTTTGTTGATGATATGGGGTAGCCACTTTATGTTGAACATTATACTTCCTCTAAAGAAATTTAAATGGCTTATTACAAAAATGACTACCCCCGTCACTTATAATTGCCCTTAGCACCCCAAGTTGAGTGAATATCCTCTTGATGAATCGCTCAACTACCTTACCATCGTTTGTTCGAGTAGCCATAGCTTCAACCCACTTAGAAACATAATCCACTCCAACTAAGATATACTTATTACCTAGGGAGGATAGGAATGGTCCCATGAATCCAAGCCCCACATATCAAATATCTCCACCTTTATGATGTTTAAAAGTGGCATCTCATCCCTCTTTGATATATTGCCCACTCGCTGGCACCTATCATACTTCAACACAAAATTTCAAGCATCTTTAAACAAGGTTGGATCCACTGTCTAAGACCCGAGCAGTTGTCTTATCTGCTCCATAGTGCCCTACATAAACAGAATTATGACATTGCATCAACACTTCAGGTATCTCATCATCAGGGACACGACTGTGAATCACACTGTCAACACAAATCTTATACAGTATGGGTTCATCCTAAATGTAACGAGAACACTAGAATAGGAAACATTTCCTTTGTTGATAAGAAAGATTAGAGGGAAGAACACCACCTAAGAGATAATTTGCAATATCTGCAAACCAAGGAAGAAAGCGGTTTTCTGCCATCATTAAAGCTTCATCAAGGAAGCGCTCCTCAATTTCCTTTTCTTCTTCTTTAAGTTCCCCTTTAAGTCTTGATAGGTGGTCTACTACAACTTTTGCTATCCCATTCTTGTCTTTAATCTCAAGGTTGAACTCTTAAAATAGAAGTACCCACCTGATAAACCTAACCTTGGCATCTTTCTTTGTAAAGAGACAACACACTGCCACATGATCTGTAAAGACATTAATATATGAGCCTAAAAGTTAAGAGAAAAATTTCTCACATGCAAAAATTACTGTAAGCAACTCCTTTTTTGTAATGGTGTAGCTCAGTTGCGCATCAGCAAGGTCTTGCTTGCATAGTAGATAGCATGTATTTTTTCCTCCTTCCACTAGCCAAGTACACACCCCATTATGTGGTCACTTGCCTCACACATAATCTTGAAAGGGAGTGACCAATTCGGTGTTGAAAAGATAGGTGTTGTTATAAGTGTCTTCTTCAACCTGTTAAAAGAATCTAAGCAATCATTAGTGGCACAAAAGGAACATCTTTGAATAAAAAATGGGCTAAGGGTCTAACAATAAGGAAAAATCATTGATGAACCGTCTGTAAAACCCTGCATGACCAAGGAAAGCTTGAATGCCCTTAATGCTAGTAGGAGGGGGTAATTTTTTGATCACTTTGGTCTTTGCTCAATCTACTTCAATCCCTTTGCATGAGATCCTATGGCCCAATACAATCCCCTCTTAGACCATGAAATGACACTTCTCCCAGTTTAGAACTAGATGAGACTCCTAACATCTTTGAAGCACTCTGTCTAAATTAAACAAACAATCATCAAAAGAATCTCTAAAGACAGAAAAGTCTTCCATAAATACCTCTATGAAGTTCTTATTCATATCTACAAAAATGGCCATCATGCACCTTTTGAAATGTGGCAAGTGCGTTGCATAACCTAAAAGGCATTATTTGATAAGCCAAAATCTCATAAGGACGAGTGAAAGTAGTCTTTTCTTGATCCTGTGGGTATATGAACACTTGATTGTACCCTAAGTTTCCATTAAGAAAATAATAAAATGCATGGCCAACCACCCCCTCAATCAATTGATCCATAAAAGGTAAAGGAAAATGGTCTTTCTTGGTCGTCAAGTTAAGCTTCATGTAATCAAAAAACACTCTCCAACCCGTGATGGTCCTAGTAGAAATTTGTTCACCTTTTTCATTTTCCATCACTATCATGCCTCCTTTCTTAGGAACTCACTACACAGGACTCACCCACTCATTATATGAAATGGGATAAATAATCCTTGCATCCAAGAGCTTCACTACTTCATTCTTCACAACCTCTTGCATGTGTGAATTTAACCTTCTTTATCTCTCCCTCACTATTTTGCTTCCTTCCTCAAGGATAATTCTATATATCACCACATTGGGGCTAATCCCCCTAATATCAGCAATTTTCCACGCCATTGCTTTCATCCACTTCCTAATAGTCTCTGCTACTTTCTTTTCTTGCTCAAAATCCAATGAGTTGGATATGATGATGGGTAAGGTGTGGTCCTTACCTAAGAAAGTATATCTTAAGTGAGAAGGTCTAGGTCTAAGGTGGGTGGCTTAACTAGGGAGGTTGGTGTAAGGATATCCGATCTCTCCAACTTCTCTTGCCCACTTCCCTCATATAACTCTTCTTCATTCACACCTTCATCCATATTCACTTCAACAACTTTTTAAACCTCCTTTTCAATTTCCTTCACACAATCATTAACAACATTAATCTTCATACATGCAGTACCATCCATTGGTTTCTTTAGAGTTTTAGAAATATTAAATTCATCCTAATTATTTCTAATTCTCAAAACAAGTTTCCCTTTATGCACATCAACTATTGCTCTACCAGTATTCATAAAGGGTCTACCCAAAATTAAAGGACAAATCATGTCCTCTTCAAAATCCAACACGACAAAATCCATAGGGATGATAAATTTATCTACTTTTATCAATACATCTTTGATAACTCTAAATGGCTTCTTGATGGATTAATCTGCAAGTTGAATGAGCATAGATGTTGGTTTCACATCTCCTAAGCCCAGTTTCCTGAAAACAAATAAAGGCATCAGATTAATACTGGCACCTAAGTCACATAAGCATTTAGCAAATTCAAAGTCACCAACAACACATGGAATTGTAAAACTCCTTGGATGTTGTAGTTTTGATGGCTTAGTGCTTGAAATGATTGAACTATAATTTTCTATCTTTGTCACCATTTGATTGTCCTCCCAAGTTCGTTTATGTATGAGTACATCTTTGAGAAACTTTACATACTTAGGCATGCACTCCAATGCTTCCACCAATGACAAGTTAATCTAAAGCTTCTTCAGTTTCTCCAAGAACTTAGAGAACTGATTGTCTACTTGATGTTGTTTCACTTGTTGTGGATACGGAAGCTTAGGCTTGTAAGCTGGTGGTAGAATGTATGGCTTGTCTTCTTTTTGCTCTTCCTCCTTCTTCCCTTCTATCTCTTTGCCTTTCTCCTTTTTTTGACTCTCTTATTGCACACTTAGTTCTTCTAGTTGCTTACCATTCCTAAGTATGATTGCTTTAAGTTGTTCCTTTAGGTTTGTCTTAGTGTTGCTTAGTAGGCCACCTACATTTTTAGAAGATAAGGCAGTAGCAAGTTGGCCTACTTGAACCTCTAAATTATGGATGGATGAAGCATGGTTCTTTAAGATTGCATCCTCGCTTGCAAACGTCCATTTTTGGTACTCTTCGTAAGTTGCAAATTTAGAGTTCATTGGGTTCATCGCGTCCATCATCCTATCCATCTTACTCTCTAAGGTTCCAAATCAGTCTTGCTGAAATCTGGGCGGTCCTGGAGGTCTTGTTGGGCCACCTGCATTGTTAGCACTCCAAGAAAATTTTGGATGATTTTTCCATCCTGGATTATAAGTGTTGGAGTATGGGTTGTTACCTCTTTGTTGTGGTTGGCCTAAATAATTTACCTGTTATGTGCCACTGGCTCCTAACAAGAAACACTCTATATTGCAATGGTTGTCTTACCCATATAACTCATACTAGGTTTGCATGGGTTTGACTATAGATGAAGATGCTCCTTGCATATTGTTCAACTTTTGAGTGAGAGTGGTAATCTAGGCTTGCAAGGCTGTAATAGAATCAATTGGAATCATGCCTTTTTATTACCTTGTGCCTTGACTACTCCTTTCATTTGACCATATGCAACTCCTCCAAAAGATCATGAGTTGCCTCAATGGTTTTTCTCATCAAAGGCCCTCTAAAAGCTGCATGTATGGTCCCTCTTGTAGTTTGATTCACACCATTGTAGAATGTCTAGAATAAGAACTCCCTTGGAAGGTGGTGGCGTGGGCAACTTCGTTGCAATTCTTTGAACCTCTACCAAGCTGCATATAAGGACTCCCCATCATTTTGCTGAAAGTTTGTAATCTCCTTAATGATCCAAGTATCCTTCTCCAAGTAGCCTTCGTCGAAGGGAAGTACTTGCTGCGGAAGGCTTACGCTACTTGCTCCCATAAGGTAATCCGAGACACATTAAGTGAGTTGTACCATGCCTTAGATCAATCTTGTAAAATGAATGGAAATAGTATGTGCCGTACAGCATCATTAGACATCTCATTAAATCTAAAAGTATTACATATCTCTAAGAAGTTTGCTAGGTAGGAAGTGGGATTTTCAGTTGATAACCTATAAAAATGAACAATATTCTAGAGTATGTTGAGGAGTTAAGGCTTGATTTCAGTATTGTTTGATTGAATCGCAAGACTTGCGACTCCTTGTGGACTAAATCTGGACCTCATAAAATCCATCAATGTTCTTTCAGCCCCTCTTAGTTCTCCTTCTTTCTCCATATTCCTTTGTAATGCCTATTTCCACTTAGCTCTTCTTAGCTCTCTTTCACATTTTATGATATCAACTAGCTCTTCTTCACTAAACTCGGTAGATCTTCTTGTACTCCTTATGCTCATGCACCTGTAAATACACAAGGAAACATATCAAAAACTTTTAAATCAAAGTCACCTAAACTAAACAAGATGTTAAACAAATCAATCCCCAACAACGACACCAAAAACTTGTTCGTTCACAAACCAAACAATAAATTTTACGTCTAAAACTGTAAGTATATGGGTTGTTGCTTACAGTTAAAAAAAATATCATCCCATAGAGATTGATGCTAGACACCACTCAATTTAGGTTAAGCTTTGTTTAAGAAAACGACTTGAAACTGGAAAGTTATAAAGAGAAAAGAATGAAAACTGGGAAAACTCAAGGGCTCCTCCTCTTTACTCCAAAAAAACTGGAAAAAAAAAACTCCAAAGCTTGATGTTTTCGCCACTTTTGCTAAGATGGATTATGTGTTTCCCTATTTGGCTAGCCTCTAAAAGACTCACTTATCTTATTTTTGGTGTGTTCTACTGATGGTTGATGACTCATAGGGTTTAAAGCCCTTTTATATGTCAAAAGGAGGGTCAAACCACTTAAAAGCCTATATTTAATTTGATTTTGGTGAGTTCTGATTGTCAACCTTGTGCACAAGCATGATCGTGAAAGAGAGGTAGTTGTCCATATTTGCATGATCGTGCGCAAGCAAGATCATGACAAAGAGCCAATCGCCTACATTTGCACAATCGTGCCACTACTGTTTGATAGCTTTTTGTACTCTTCACCCTGTTGGCCATAACTTCCTCTCTAAACCTCCGATTGACTTAAAATTTGAATTGCGAGCTCCTTACACATCATCCTTCCTCTTTGCTCGATTTCATTAGCATCTGAATTCTCTAAATATGTCCAATAGTACCATTGCATCACCTGTACCACATCCACAATTGCCAATCTGATAACTGCACCATTGATCAACAAGGTGCATCAATTCATCCTAAAAAAAATAAGCTCCAAAACTACCCTCAAACACCAGATAATGTAAAGAAAGAACTAAACACTTCAAAGATCAAGAAAAGAGGCAAAAGATGCTAAAGATCAAATAAAATAGAACTAAAACACACAAAGAGCAATTAAAACACATGAAAACATTCTAAAAACATAACGTAAAAACACACTTATCAATAAACACATAAATGGCTAGATTAACATTAATGATAGGTAAAATCCCCTCTCTCATAACTTGATTAATTCTTTTGATGGATTTTCATTGTGACCTGTGTGATTGGTCAGTTTAGTTCTGTTTTGCTAAAATTTCTGTTTTACGTTTCTTGAATCAATTTCTCATATTTACTTTCTGTGTTCATTTGTGCAATTTTTATTTCTTTTTATTCTTTTCTTTGAGCCTTACACAACTTAGGATTAGGCTAGTACCCTTGTCATGGGATTGACCCTTCAATACTACAAAGTAAAACCAGTGCGCTTGCGGATTATTAAAGCGTCGTTGCCAGGGAGGCATAAATTAGTTTACTTTTTGTAGTTTAAGACTTTTTCACTATCTTTTGTGAAGAAAAAGAGAGAAGCAGGGCATAAAGTAGATGACACATCAACTTGGATATCACCAAGCAATAATGGGAAATCTCAAGAGTCGAACGCTAAAAAGTGATGGAAAGAATGATGGCAGAGGAAATACATCATGGAGAGCAATGGGCCCTTATGAACGTCGTGAGGCTAAAGCTCAATGCCTATTGTCAAGGAATTATGCAACCACTAGTACAAGCAAATACGTTGGAGATCAAACCATTGCTACTAAACATGTTGCGAACTAACATGTAATTCTACGGCTTAGCCAATAAGAATCCCAATGCTCATTTAGCTAATTTCTTAGAAATTTGTGACACCTTCGATATATTGGGATGTCAGAGAATGCTATTAAGATAAGGCTCTTTCCCTTTACA
>JAOSBN010148606.1:0-24436 GCA_027563595.1 Erythroxylum suave | reverse complement strand
GAGAATGAAGTGAATATGGAGTAGAAATGATGGTTGAGGTTTAGGATGTGTTGGTTGTAGATGTTGGAAGTAAAAATCTGGAAAAAAATGAAGTATGCGGATGTTTTTGTCAAAGTTCGCCATGGCCAACTCTCCCTGGTTCGCTACGGCCAACTTGATGGATAAAGTTCACCACGGATAACCCAGGAAAGTTTGCCACGGGGAACTTTGACATTTGGGTGAATTTTTCGTTTCTGGAAAAGTTCGTCGCGGCAAACAATTTTTGGTTTGCCGCGGTGAACTTTCAATTACCGAACATGCTTCAGTATTTTGATCATAACTTTTTGTGTAGTTATACAAATGGAGTGATTTTTAATTTGGATTAAACTAGTGACATAGTACTATAAGTTGTATGAAGAAAAAAGCTTAAATTCGCTCTCTAAGGATGTCAAATTTTGGAAGGAATTTAAGTATAGAATATTGTTTTAGTATAAGGAGAGTCCCAACATGTTTGGAGTATAACTTTCGGATTAATGAACCAAATTGAATAATTTTGGTATCGTTAGAAACTTGAGATAATGTGGGACATTTTTTTTAGAAGAAAGTATTAGCAAATTTCTTCTTTTACCTAATCATAATGATCATGGAAAAGTAGACCCGGAAGTCTAGGTTTGAAAGGATTATAATTCAATTTTAGCTTCTTGATTTCTGAAGCCTTATGAATTTCCTTTGAATGTTGTTTGAATGAGAACTTGGTTTGTTATAGGAAACCAAGCAAGCTAGATCCAAGAGCAAGAGGAAAGACAACATTGAACTTGGATTTTCAAGTGAAATTAGGTGGGTAATTTGTTTATAGTTATTGTGTAATTGGGAAAATTCTTGCCTAGATGTGTGTATGTACAACTTGCCTGATAGTGAATTACGTGATTGTTGAAAATGCGTGTGATTTATGAATCTTGTTCAAGTTGCCATTGAAACATGTCATGGCAATTGTTTGAGTGAAAAGATAGACAAGCATGAAAGTATGAGCGTATAATTAAATGAATATGTGTTTTTGTTTTGGGCGAGAGTGGAACCATTCTGTTCGTCACATGCACATTAAAAAGAGCCTTCTCCCGGCTGCCCACTTGTGGCATATGAGCTCCGAAAAAAGACTCATTCTGTTCATGGTGTAAACTTCGGTTTCTCCATTCTGATTCCATGGAACCCTTAAGCCATTTGTTTGTGCATTGCATCTTTGATTTGTCAAGTATGATGCATTTGAATGTTATGTGTTATGCATTAACCTGCTTAATTGAGTTATTGAACTTTATTGGTCAATGATCAATTTGCTAGAATAGAATTGAGAATACTTGAATTGCTTAGTACATATATATGCTTGAATTTGTGCTAATTATTGATGGATATAAATATATTAGCCACTGAGCCGTGTAGCTTAACCCATTATCTTCCCTCCTTAGGTGCGGAACAAGACGACAGTTGATCCTTACAAGGCATTGAAAACTCCACGATAGTTAGAGACTTTTGTACTAGGTTAGCGACTATTTTGGATAGCTTTATAGGCATATCAACATTGAGCATCACTTTGTATTTTGTATTAAGCTATGATATGTATGATGTTTTGTAAGTAAAGTTTGTTCGAACTTTTTGGATTAGTAATGAAATGAAGAATTGAAGTTTCTTGTGTATGATTATGTTTAGCTTGTGATTAAGTTTGGATGGTCAGATTTAAATGTAAGTGTTTGTCTTGAGTGTTTGAACATTGGAGTTTGGATTTTAAATTCTGAGGGTTTCGTCGCGGCGAGACTAGATGTTTGTTGTGGTGAACCTTTTCGAAGGCGACTTCGCCGCCGCAAAGAATGACTTCCACCATGGCGAACTTTTCTCGAAGGGTCCATGGAGATAACTCCATGGGCGGCAAACTTGTATTTCTCAGTGGCAAACCTGTATTTCGCCGCGGCGAACTCTCCTTTGCTGCCACGCTGAGATTTATTATGATTGCAGTACTTTACACCTTTCTTTCACACCACCCTTACACGACAGTCCCGAATGGTTACCGTGGGTTTCGTCTTGAGACCAGGTCAAATATCTTTTGGTATCCGAAGCCATAGTTGGGCTCTGGAAATGGGGTCCAACATCTTGTGGTATCAGAGCCTAGGTTATTCCTAAGCATAGAATGCATCGTAGGATGAATTGTTATGTTATATGATTATTTGCATTGTGAATTGCATTAAGTGACAAGCATATCATGCATATATGTAGGAAATAAGATTAAAATGAATTGTAAGCTAATCCATAGTGCTTATATTTGAAGGAGTAAGATGCCACCTCGTAGAAGGACACGAGGAGTTCTGCAAAGATCCGTTGCACCTGACTCTCCACCAAGAGAGGAGAGTATCGATGAGTCTGTAGCTCCAGGAAATGCTGAGGCTTTTGTAGGGCATGGTAATAAGCCCTCTCAGTCCCCAACCCGGAAGTCACCTGTTCTACAGGAGCAAGTGTCTCCATTAGATCTGAGGATGTTTCAAGCCTTCGCTCAGACATTTGTCTAGGCCATGGGTCAAATGCCACAGCCTTCTGCTCCAGCCCTAGTGAAGAAAGGGAAACAGTTTGATAAGTTGAGGAAGTATGGAGCAGTGGAATTCTATGGGACCACTGATTCAGAAGAAGCTAAGATATGGTTGAGAAAAACAGAACGGGTATTAGAGCAGATGGATTGCGAGGATGATGAGAAGCTGGTATATGCTGCTAGTTTACTTTAGGGGGATGCTTTGCACTGGTGGGAAGGTGTGCCAGGGAGTCAAATGAAGCCGTCAATGTAGGGATGAAAAGACTTCCTAGCCATTTATAAAAAGAAGTATCTGTCTGAGGTTTATATTCAGCAGAAGCAAAGGGGGTTCCTAAGTCTCACCCAGAGTTAGATGACAGTGAACAAATACGAGCATCAATTTTCATAGCTATCCCAGTATGCAACCAAAACGATTGGAGGCAGTAGAAGGGGAGAAGAGGACAAGTCATCCGTCCCTAAGTGTGACCATTGTGGCAAGTTCCATGGAGGAGAATGTTACAGATTGATTGGAGCTTGTTTTAAATGTGGAGAGAAGGGGCACATGGCTAGAGAGTGTCCTCAGTATGCAAGACATGAGAGAAGTAAGATACAAGTTTCCTAGAGATCTGAAACTGTAAGGCACAAGACTGCAACAGAGGCGGGCAGTTCTAATACAACTAAGAGGGTGAACCCTCAAGGAAGACCAGGGGGCAAGCACCAGCTTGCAATGACACGGGAGGACGCAGAGATAGGTCTAGAAGTTGTGACTGGTATGATTCAATTATTTAAGGATGATATTGTTGTTTTGATTGATCCGGATTCTACCCATTCATTTGTGTCATCAAGTAAAACTGTGTGTGGTAGAAATTTGAGCCCATTGGATATCCCTATAATGGTAAGTACTCCGATCAGCCAATATTTTGGTATTTGGTCAAGTTTATAAGGATTGTGAGATAAGTTTTGGGGGGAAACGATTAGTGGTGGATCTAATGCCTTTGAAATTGGGAGGATTAGATGTAATTTTGGGTATGGACACTTTAAAAAGGTATGATGCTAATTTGGATTGCAAACAAAAGATAGTAGAGTTTAGGTTGGACAACGGTAGAAAGGTGGTATTTGTGGGAAACAGGAAAGCAAGTCCAGCTAGAGTTGTTTCGACTCTGATAGCAGAGAAAATGATGAGGAAAGGGTGTGAAGCATTTTTGGCCTATGTGGTAGACATGAAGGCAGATGGAGGGAAGTTAGAGGACATACCTATGGTTGTGGAATTCCCGGATGTCTTTCCCGAGGAATTATCAAGACTACCACCATCTAGGGAAATTGAATTTCCCATTGAGCTTCCTCCGGGCACAACTTCAATATCGATTCTGCCTTATAGAATGGGTCCGGTGGAATTAAAGGAGCTTAAGGAGCAATTGAAAGAGTTGTTGGAGAAAGGTTACATTAGGCCGAGCTCTTCTCCTTGGGGAGCTCCGATCCATTTTGTGAAGAAGAAAGATGGATTGTTGAGGATGTGTGTGGATTATAGGAACCTCAATCATATCACCATAAAGAACAGATATCTGCTTCCATGCATAGATAACTTGTTTGATCAATTACAAGGGGCAAAAGTCTTCTCCAAGGTAGACTTGAGATCGGGTTATCACCAGTTGAGGATAAAGGAGATTGATGTGCCAAAGACTGCTTTCAGAATGTGGTATAGGCATTTTGAGGTTTTAGTTATGCCCTTCGGATTGACGAATGCCCCTGCAGCCTTTATGGACTTAATGAATAGAGTCTTTAAGCCATTCTTGGACCAATTTATCATTGTCTTTATTTATGATATATTGGTTTATTCCAAGAGTGATAAGGAGCATGAAGAACATTTGAGGATTGCCTTGGAGACACTGAGGAAAAATGAGTTGTATGCCAAATTCGACAAATGTGAATTTTGGCTAAGAGAAGTAGCATTCCTTGGACATGTGATTTTAGAGCACGAAATACACGTGGATCTAAGAAAAATAGAAGTCGTGGTTAAATGGGAAGCACCTAAAAATATGGCAGAAGTGAGGAGTTTCTTGGATTTAGTTGGGTATTACAGGAGGCTTGTGGTGGGCTTTTCCATAACAGCAGCTCCTCTCACCAAATTGACAAGGAGGAATCAGAAGTTTGTATGGACAGAGGAGTGTCGGAGCAGTTTTGAGGAATTGAAGAGTAGGCTCACAACGACACCGGTTTTGACTTTGCCTTCAGGTAATGATGGGTATATAGTGTATAGTTTTGCTTCAAGGAAGGGATTGGGCTGTTTATTGATGCAAGAAGATAAGGTGATTGCCTATGCTTCTAGGCAATTGAAGCCTTATGAGATGAATTATTCTACGCATGACTTGGAGTTAGCTGCTATAATTTTTGCGTTGAAAATATGGAGACATTATTTGTATGGAGTCACTACCAAGGTATTTACAGACCACAAAACTCTCAAGTATTTGATGAGCCAGAAAGAGTTGAATCTGAGACAAAGAAGATGGTTGGAACTACTGAAAGATTATGAGTTGATGATAGATTACTACCCAGGAAAAGCTAATGTAGTAGCAGATGCTCTGAGTAGAAAATCGACTATAGCATATGTGGGGACAATATATATTCCTTTGTTGAAAGAATTAGCCAAACTTTGGGTGACATTGAGGTAAGCTGAATTTGGGTGTATATTGGCTAACTTTAGGATAAGGCTAGTGTTTAATGAGAAGATTAAGGAATTGCAGGCACAGGATGGGTACTTGAGCAAGCTCAAAGAAGAGATTAAAAATGAT
Organism: Erythroxylum suave; assembly: GCA_027563595.1. Lineage (NCBI taxonomy): Eukaryota > Viridiplantae > Streptophyta > Magnoliopsida > Malpighiales > Erythroxylaceae > Erythroxylum > Erythroxylum suave. The sequence goes on along the minus strand of JAOSBN010148606.1, from coordinate 19,120 downwards.
AAACCTTCAGAAATAGAGATAAGAGAAGATGGATTGATGGTAGTAGGTAACCGATTATGTATTCCAGATATGCAAGAGGTGAAAGATGAAATTCTTGATGAGACACACAATGCTCCTTATGCAATGCACCCAGGGAGTACAAGAATGTATAGAGATTTAAGAGAGCACTTTTGGTAGAAAGGAATGAAAAAGTATGTTGCAGAGTATACTAAAAGATGCTTAGTGTGTCAGCAAGTCAAGGCTGAACACCGGGCACCTTCAGGCAAGCTTAAGCCTTTGTCTATTCCGGAATGGAAGTGAAAGAAGATTACGATGGATTTCTTGATGGGGTTGCCTAGAACCAATAAGAAACATGATGCAATATGGGTGATAGTGGACAGGCTAACTAAGTCAGCACATTTCTTGCCAATTAAATAGATAGATTCTTTGAATGCTTTGGCCAAGAAGTACATAGATGAAATAGTCAGGCTACATGGGATTCCAAGGTGTATAGTTTCAAATAGAGATTCCAGATTCACCTCCAGATTTTGGGAAAGCTTATAGGAAGCTTTGGGAACTAAGTTGCACTTTAGTACAACTTTCCATCCACAGACTGATGGACAATCGGAGAGGACAATACAGACTTTAGAGGCAAGATTGAGAGCTTATGTTATGGTTTTAAGGGCTCATAGGATGATCATTTGCCTTTAATTGAATTTGCTTAAAATAATTCCTATCATTCGGGAATTCAGATGGAACATTATGAAGCTTTGTATGGTAGGAGGTGCAAAACTCCTATTTGTTGGGATGAGGAAGGTGAGAGAAGGCTTTTAGGACCTGAATTGGTGTAAGTTACAGTCAATAAGATTAAATTGGTGAAACAGAGAGTTAAAGCAGCTCAAGACAGAATGAAGTGTTTTGCGGATGCACATAGAAAAGAGATGGAATTTGAAGTGGAAGACAAAGTGTTTCTGAGAGCTTCTCCATCGAAGGGGGTTTTGAGATTTGGAAAGAAGGGTAAGCTTAGTCTGAGATATATAGGCTCTTGTGAAATCATTGAGACGATTGGGTCTTTAGCCTACAAGTTAGCTTTGCCCCTTGAATTGTCTAAGATCTACAGTGTCTTCCATGTATCGATGTTGAGAGGGTATCGATCTGATCCTTCGCACATAGTTCAACCATCAGAGGTTCAATCGAGGTAGGATTTGACCTATGAGGAGCAACCAGTGGAGATCCTAGATTCGAAGGAAAAAGTTTTGAGAAACAAGGTTGTGAAGCTAGTCAAAGTTTGATTGAAGAACCATGCAAAGGAGGAAGCAACATGGGAGCCATTGGAAGCCATGAAGGAGAAGTATCCACAACTTTTCCATAACTCAGGTAATAATTTTAAGGGCGAAATTCTTTTAAGAGGAGGATAAATGTTGGGCCTTGAAATTATTTATTTATTTATTAAGCATGATTTGAATAAATTTTGTGGTCTTGCTAGTTAAACCATTTTATTTGGAGTTTAATTATTATGCGAAAGCTAGAATTAAATTAGTGTATGATTTAGGGTATAAGATTATGGCCTAAATAAGTAGTCTTTGGATTAAATGAAAGAAGGGGGTAGAATTGGAAGATTTCTTAAGTCTAAAGATTATAAGGCTTTTGTTGGAGGACAAAAAGGGACATTTGATGGTTGTTATAGTGTAGAATTAGAGGAGGAAACTTGTTGGCTTGGTAGAGATGAGAAAAGCATTGTGAGTGTGAGAAGAAAAGAAGAAGAGGAGAAAATCAAGCTAGGGTTGTGGAGATCTTGAAGAGTTTGGAGAATTTGGAGCTTAAGTAAACACAAGTATTCTTGCTTTTTTGATTTGTTGGATTAACCATGTTTAATGATAGTTAGAAGTGAAAATGAAGTTGAATGTGTGTAGGGAGTTGTCAATGAATGGTGAATGGAAATGCTTTAATATTTTAGGGTTAATGATCAAAGATAGATTATGATGTATTTATGCATGATTTTGGGTTAAAATGGAGTGGAGAATGAAGTGCATATAGAGTAGAAATGAAGGTTGAGGTTTAGGATGTGTTGGTTGTAGATGTTGGAAGTAAAAATCTGGAAAAAATGAAGTCTGTGTATATTTCTGTCAAAGTTTGCCGTAGCCAACTTGATGGATAAAGTTTGTCGCGGCCAACCTAGGAAAGTTCGCCGCGGCGAACTTTGACATTTGGGAGAATTTTTCCTTTCTGGAAAAGTTCACCACGGCAAACTTTCTAGTATCGAACATGTTTTAGTATTTTGATCATAACTTTTTGTATAGTTATCCAAATGGAGTGATTTTTAATTTGGCTTAAACTAGAGACATAGTGCTATAAGTTGTGTGAAGAAACAAAGTTTGGGTCCCTATAGATGTCAAATTTAGGAAATAAGTTGAGTATAGAATATTATGTTAGTATAAGGAGAGTCCCAACATGTTTAGAGTATAACTTTTGGATTACTAAACCAAATTGAAAAATTTTGGTGTCGTTAGAAACTTGAGATAACAAGGGACATTTTTTTAGAAGAAAGTACTAGCAAATTTCTTCTTTTACCTGATCATAATGATCATGGAAAAATAGACCCGGAAGTCTAGGTTTGAAAGGATTATAATTCAATTTTAGCTTGTTGATTTCTGAATCCTAATGAATTTCCTTTAAATATTGTTTGAATTAGAACTTAGTTTGATATAGGAAACCAAGCAAGCCTGATCCAAGATCAAGAGGAAAGACAACATTGAACTTGGATTGTCAAGCGAAATTAAGTGGGTAATTTGTTTATAGTTATTTTGTAATTGGCAAAATTCTTGCCTATATGTGTGTATGTACAACTTGCTTGATAGTGAATTATTTCATTGTTGAAAATGCGTGTGATTTATGAATCTAGATCAAGTTATGCCATTGAAACATGTCGTGGCATTTTGTTTGAGTGAAAAGATAGACAGGCACAAAAGTATGAGCATATGATTAAATGAATATGTGCTTTTGTTTTGGGCGAGAGTGGAACCATTTTGTTCGTCACATGCATGTTGACAAGAGCCTTCTCCCGGCTGCCCGCTTGTGGCATATGAGCTCCAAAAAAGGACTCATTCTGTTTATGGTGTAAACTTCGATTTCTCCATTCTGATTCTATGGAACCGTCGAGCCATTTGTTTGTGCATTTCATCTTTGATTTTTCAAGTATGATGCATTTGAATGTTATATGTTATGCATTAACCTGCTTAATTGAGTTCTTGAACTTTATTAATCAATGATCAAATTGCTAGAATAGAATTGAGAATACTTGAATTGCTTAGTGCATAGACATATATATGCTTGAATTTGTGCTAATTACTGATGGCTATAAATATATTAGCCACTGAGTCGTATAGCTCAACCCATTAACTTCCCTCCTCAGGTGCAGAACAAGATGACAATTGATCCTTGCAAGGCATCGAAAAATCCACGATAGTTAGAGACTTTTGTACTAGGTTAACGACTATGTTGGACAGCTTTACAAGCATATCAACATTGAGCATCACTTTGTATTTTGTATTAAGCTTTGATATGTATGATGTTTTGTAAGTAAAGTTTGTTCAAACTTTTTAGATTAGTAATGAAATGAAGAATTGAAGTTTCTTGTGTATAATTATGTTTAGCTTGTGATTAAGTTTGGATGGTTAGATTTGAATGTATGAGTTTGTCTTGAATGTTTGAACATCAGTGTTTGGATTTTGAATTCTAAGGGTTTCGCCGTGGTGAGGCCAGAGGTTTACTGCGGCGAACCTTTTCAAAGCCAACTTCACTGTGGCGAAGAATGACTTCCGTCGCAGCGAACTTTTTCAGAAGGGTCCATGGAGATAACTCCATGTGCGGTGAACCTATATTTTTTCGCGGTGAACCTGTATTTCATCATGGCGAACTCTTCTTTGTTGCCACGCTGAGATTTATTATGATTGTAATAGTTTACACCTTTCTTTCACACCACCCTCACGCGATGGTCCCGAATGGTCACCATGGGTTTCGTCGTGAGACCGAGCCAAATATCTTTTGGTATCTGAAGCATTAGTTGTGCTCTAGAAATGGGGTCTAACAATACAAGCCTTTACCCATGTAATGAACTGTTTAGGAAGGTCTATATCTTCTAGGGTAAAGAGAGCAAAATCCCATTCAATCTAGTCAAAAGCTTTCCTAAGATCAACTTTAATTGAGAAGTTAGAAGGTGATCTCTTCCTGGAATATCCTTTTAAGAACTTATGGACTATTGAAATATTATCACCAATCAGCCTACCTTATATAAATACACTTTGACTATCACTGACTAGAGTCCCTAAGACAAACTTAAGTCAGTTGGCAATAATCATTAAGTTAATGTTATAAAGAAAATGTTGTACAACAATTTGTTTAAATTCATCAAAAGAAGTAGGACTACTCACTTAGCTATCAAGCGTATAAAAGTTTTATTGATCTCCCTTATAAGGGTTCCTCAAGAAAAGAATTCCCCCATTATTGCTTTCAATATAGGACCAGTTAAAGACCAAGATTTCCAAAAGAAGAAATCACTAAACCATCAGGACTCGGGGCTTTGTTAGGTTTCATTTGGAAAACTACCCTTTCAATTTCATTTTCCTCCACTTGTCTAATTAGGAAACTAATCTCAATAGTAGTCAGCCTTTTCTTAATGATCGAGTGTAGAAATAAAGAAAAAGTAGTGGTACTTTGAGAGGAATCATATAAAGATCTAGAATGCTTTTCAACTTCTTGTAAGTGATCATTTTGTTGATAGAGGGTATTGCCATCAGCAGAGTTTAGTGCTGAAACCCTATTATGATTCCTTTTTGCTAAGATTGAATTGTAAAAGAACTTAGTGAATCTTTCCCCTTGCTTCAACCAATCTACCTTTCTCTTTGCTTAAGTAGACTAGTGCGATTGTTTAAGGCTTGCAAATACTTATTCAAGATAATTTTCTCCTTTTTTAATATTGAGTAATCACTAGGATATAGTTGCAAGTTGGTTTGAATGGAGACTAGGTTTGCTTTAGCTGTGTTGACTTCAAAGAGAGTGTTAGATACTTTATGTGCTTTGAAGTAGCCTAAGTTCAAACTTAATGGCTTTGAGTTTTTGCACATAGATAAATTGGGATGTTATAAAAACTTACATATGTAATCCACTTTTAGCTAAGTCTTGTAAACCTTCATCATAAAGAAAATAGTTATTAAACCTGAAGGGACATTTTTGTTTTATTTGTAAGAACATATCCGTTAGCATAATAAGAGTATGATAAAAAATTAGGGGATCTAAAAAGGAAGTTTTAGATTCAGGAAACTATTGTATCCATTCTGGATTAACCATACCCCTATCCAGCTTCTTCTTTAGAAATCGATTAGAAGATTGTTTGTTGCTTTAAATGAAAAAGTGTCCTTGGTAATTTAAGTCAACCGCTCCTAGATTTTCCACATAATCTTTAAAATATAAAGAAATTTTAGGGAGAAATGACCTTTAGATTATGTTATGTATAAGGTGGAGTTGAAGTATCCACAAATGAACTAGGGACCATCCACTCTACCTTGAAAACATAGCAAACTCTCCTATAACTCTTCCTTTGGAATGCCCAATTTATGCCATAGAATACAAAGGAATAAAGAGTAATGCTTTCCTTAATTAATTTCCATTTCATATGGATAACTTGTTCATTAGCTTCAGTATGATCTACATCATCAAACTCAAGTCATGTACAATTATTGTTCTACCTGTAAAATGAAATAGGTTGTTAGTGAACACTCTCCATTTATAACCCAAAATTATGAAATCAATATATTTTCTTGTCAAATTTTGGTTTCCAAAATAGCAAAAATACATGGATTCATATTGTAGACAAAATCCCTTAAAGCCATTAGCTTTTTATTGCAATTTAAGCCCTAAATTCCATATGCATAAGGTTATTTATTCAGAGGCTTATCTTTAGAGTTTTTGCCTTTACAACTCCTAATTCCTTTTAACATTTTGAAATAACCCTTTAGATTCATTACTTGATCCATTACTAGTAGTGTGAACAAGATACTGGGAGAGTATTTTTGTTTCACTTTCATATAAGGTATCCTACAAGATACCAGTCTCCTTAATAGTCTTGCATCTTTCTCTTCAATCTTTCTTATCTAGGAAAGATCATGTAGATGGAAGTCTTACGATGGACCTAGATTTTTTGATGGCACATCACCAATTTCTTGGGACATACTAATATTTCCAAAAGTATTGATAGGGCTAGATTTAGCCTTTATCCCTTCCTTTTCTTCATCAACACCTATTAATTCAAAATAGTCTCTTTTTTTAAAGGTTTTCCTCTTAAGTTTCTAGATCTTTCCCTGTAGCTTTAAAAAGGGCTTCTAATGATAGTAAATAGATAAACAATCTTAATGGAGTTTCCTATTAGGCTTTAATCTCATTGAAGGTATTTGATCTGGTAGCTCCTTTGAGATGCATGCCTATATTGATACAAAGACGAGCATATCCAATTCTCTTTATTCTAGCAAAAGTCTCATATATATATATATATATAGGTTTTCTAAAAAAAAAACTAACAATCAAGTTTAACCCTTTTATTTTCCAATATTTCAATGGAACATTATATAAATTGATCTATAATGGAATTGTTTGAAAGCTAACTGAATTTGTTTGTAATCCAGGTTCCTAGAATTGAAGAAAAAGAGGAAAGTTCATCATATACCAAGGACCTTCTTCCATTACCTTGAGAGTATGAGTTTTGGATGCAAAGGTAAAAAGTGTGGATTTATTATCAACTAAGAGCATGCCAAGAAAGCCTTTTTTTTTTCACATGGTGAATTCCCATTTATGGAGAAAAGGGAAGGCCTCTTCTCAAGAAAGAAGCTTCCCAAGACTTACACCAGCTTGCTGGATGTCTATCTCAAGAGCTACAATGAGTCTACCTCCATTCTTTCTTGGAGGGGACTAATAAAGGGAGAGGTCTTCATCCTTACCAACAACCTACTTCCAGCTTCTCTTTGTTACTAGGGAAGAAGAAGATGCTAATTTTTTTCTAAAGAGGATTGAACAATAGGGGGTGGAGATGATTGTGGATGAGAGGTAGGGATTGAAGATGGTTTGGAGTGTAAAGTAGGGAATTCAAAAGGGGTGTTAGGTTTCTTAATAGCTAAAGTAGTGGCTATCCTATTCTAAATAGGAAAAAGAAAAAAAGTAGAAAGTTTTGTTTATATTAATAGGAATTTAATCATAAGCAAGAAGAAGATGGGACTAGTGGGAAGAAATACTGTTGAAGGAAAATCTAGCAGCACCAACAGAAGGTTTGCGGGGGGGGTGGCGCACAAAAAATTGGAAAGAAAGGGGATAAAGGAAGGGGTACAAGTAGGGAAGGGGAAGATAAACAAGAACTTATGGTTCAAGTAGAAACAAGGGATTTTGGTAGAAGACCAACTCAAAACTAAGGATAGAGATAGGGTGAAGCTTCTTCTCTCTCATTAATCATTATTGTTGGGCTCTTTTAAGTTAATGATAAGGACTATGTAAGTTGCAACCATTTTTGGGTTTTGACCTTACATCACTTACATCAAAAACCCAAAAAGGCCAAGAACTTTCAAGTGCCATTAGATGTAACTTTAACAAAACAAGAACTTAATATGTGTACCTTACAATCTCCTTCAGTCTTCATTGTCTTCACGTTTTTGGATTGTCGTAAACCACAACAACCAAAGGAGGACGTCTCTAATGATAACCATGTAAAGAGCAAAACCTGAAAGCTCTTAGGAAGAATGGCTAGAACACACATAAAGTCTAGCTTTGTGATGTATTCTTTGAGGGAGTGTTTTTAGAGAGTGAGAGAAGATGATGAACACTTCACCAAAAAGTCTCTTGTTTTCATACAAATAATAATGACAATGGGCTGGCTCATGGGCTAGACCTCACCAAAATTTTTAAAATAATTTTTTTAAATTAAAAATATATAATAATTTATTTTTTAAATTAGATTAGGATTTGGGTTGCCCAAACCCAAGCTTACCTGAGGCCCAACTCTTTTACGTGAAACGACGTTATTTTGGTTAGAATAACTGGATCTCGAGTTTGTCTGGGCCTGGGCTTGGCCTATGGGCCAACCCATTAAAATCAACTAAATTTAGGCTCATGGGCCAAAAATTGCCATCCCTACAAAACTTGCACGAAATTGATGTTTATTACACCCTTTGTCTTCCCCTAACCCCCAACATCAATGGAGAGTTAGTGACAATTAAGTGACTTTTAATCCCACTGAATTTAGTATGAAACTTGCACCCCTTCTTTAAAGGCTAATTTTATCATCTTGTTTATTAAAGGGTAATTTTGTCTTCTTGCTTAATAAGCAAGATTCACATGTGTCCTATAATTCACAATCAAATGACCTTAAAATACCATACTTATGTAGCTTAGTCATGCATCTTTTATATCTTGGATCCCCATCCAAAACCACTTTACTCATTCTTTGCATCTTCAATATGTATAACCCATTAGGTTCCCGATTATGTTGGCCACTTAAATTAACACTTAATTCAAGCAAGTCATGAGCAGTATCTAGCAACACATATTGATGCCCAATTGATAAAAAAGTCAGTGGTTTGACTACGAACCCTTCGATAGGAAATGTTCCCGTGCAATTCATCCTTTCACCATTTATACCCCACTTGGTTCAAAGTATGGTTAAAATGTCAACTCCCACTAAATTGACTATGTCACATCTAGCCCAAGTGATATTAGTTCTTATCCCCGAGGCTCATTACTCAATTGGATATGTCACTGAAGACTATCTTTATGACATTTCCACTCTAGTCAGAGATTTCCTAGTAATGACCCCATTAAGAGGTCGTGGGTATCATCTCCCTCTATCAAAAGTGGTGAATCTTCTATTAGATACTCAATTACCTTCAAATACCTTAAGATGTACCCAATTGCCACCCTATAAGCAATCTCTAAGAGGTAGCAAGGAATGAAGTCAAAGTACATTATTAGTATCCAAGGTATCTTTGAGCACCTTAAGTTTAAGGATATTTGCACTATTGCTATGATGAGACTATCATTGACACTAAAATAGATTATCCATTTGATTGTCTCATGGCATGTCATTTAATGTACTTAAAACTCTTAGAAAGCATCCACATGTTAACTCTCTAAAACTCATACTTATAGCTTACAAGATCCACTGCTTGATCTAATCAAGGAGTATAACATGTGCTAGTCTATCCAAATTAATAATGTCTCGTCTCATTAATCCTATGACTCGGGATAATTTAGATACTAACATAAATACACATTATAAGAATTTTATTACCATGATCTCATCATGATTTCCTTCATGATATGTAATGTATCAAGGTCTTCATTAATTCGATTTAAGATCACTATCAATTCATAAAGAACATGAACATCAAATTAATGAAAAAAAGCCTTTTTATTAATAAAAAAGATTTGTACAATAAGTTCTTAAAGGTGATTGCCTTTAGAGCTCGTCTCTAACAACCATTGTCCACTTTTTACTTCTTTTGGGACCATACGATGGCTACTTAAAAATTATTAACTGGATCAGATTCAATAAATACTAACAAGTGTTGGGCAAGTTTTATCTAATGTAAAACCCCCAATATCTGTAAGTATACGGATCGTAATTTGTAGTATCAAAGGTGTCGATCCCGTGAGGAAATAGATAAAACTAAATGAACCTAACTTTGTATAAGGAGATAAAAGATGACTAAAATAAAATAATAACAGAAAATTAAAACGATTAAATAAAGCAAAATATTCAAATAATCAAATAACAAATGAGCTACCACAAATATGTGAGGAAAATCAAGGATAAAGCTTAGGATTCAATATACGTTATTTTGCTCCTTAATAATTATTGATTCAATTATTTGTTGATTCTAGATCTTCTTAAAGACTAAATAATATTTCTCAAGAATGAATCAATTAACCCTAATTGATTCCAAAATCCTAGATTTTGCAACCTCTCAATTAATAAAATCTACCTAATGTTTTCAACTAGTTCTTAAGTGATCTATCGAATAGTTGAGTTTTCACATAAGATCTCTCTTTGTATGATTACCAATTTGATATTTAAGAGACTTATTAGGTCACTAACTCTTGTTATCCAACCTAATTAGATTGCTTTCGACTTACTCTCTTGATCTATTATTAGAGTATTAAAATACCCAAACATGACAACACTAGAAAATTAAATTGAAATCAAGAACAATCAAGTTATAAAACAACTTAAGAAGAAATCAAAATATGAAAATTAGAGCATCCTAAACATGAATAACATATTCAAATCCAAGTTACACATCAAGTTTAATAAAAATATACAAAGGACAGAAAAAAAAGAACTTGATTTGAGGTCACACTTGAAATATGGAATTTATGGATTGCTTTTCTTGCCTCCTTCTTGTTCTCTCACTTTGGAAGATGGTGGCTACTCTTTTATGAGTGTTTTATGTTCTTAAATAGTTCTTGAGGCTTCTAGGGTTCTTTCTACCCATTTAATTTGTTTCCAAAAATAACCCCAAAATATTAAAATTATAAAAAGAGTCCCGTGTTGGAAAAAATTGAAATTTGCTGGAATAGTTGTCTATACTCTCTGTCACAATCGTGGCAAGACAAGCCACAATTGTAACCTATTTCTATACTTCTAAATTTTCTCTTTTCTTCAATTCACTGCTTCCATACACTTAAACACACATCAAACACCTCTTGAAACATAAAATTAAGATCCAAATCATGCTTAAAATCATATAAATACTTGGAATATAAACAAACACTAATGATAACATAATTCTTAGCCTATATTCATGATAATCATCTAAGAAATACTCAAAAGTACACTTAAACATCTATCAAATCATAGTATAATTTATACCTATCAACATCCCTACACTTAAACTTTTGCTTGTCCTCAAGAAAAAAAAAACAAACCAAACAATAACACATGTATTTATGCAACATGCAATAATGATACTATAATGTACCACTCTCATAGAGCATATGCCCAAATGTATTGGTGATTATTCGAGAACATACTCTACGAGGATGGCACATTAAGACGATCAAATTACTACATTTAAAGGCATCACATATCAACAGGATTTCAAAGATTCATTTTGAATCATTTCATTCACAATCATATTAAATCAAAAATTTCATTACACTTTATAGTTCACATATACATTTGACAATAGGTGAGAAATGCTATTCTTATGCATAAATACTAGAGACATCTACAGGTACAAATGATCCTGACTACTAGCTCATTCCCAACTAGACCAGCTAGATCTCTTCTAAACCTGAAAGACTTAGTCATATTGAATTCAACTAGACTAGTTATACTCCAACCAGACTAGCTAGATCTTTTCTAAACCTGAAAGACAACGTTAGTTTTCATACAAGCACTTCTATCCACTAGCTTCTTCAAAGATTTAGTCATATTGAATTCAACCTATTCATCACCAATTCTGAAAACCAGTTTTCCTTCATTCACATCAACTAATGCCTTTCTAGTATTCATAAAGGGCTTAACCAAAATTAATGGACAATTTCCTATCTTCTTCAAATTATAACACAAAAAAATCAACAAGAATTATAAATTTATTCACTTTTACTAGAACATATTCTACTACCTCAAATGGCCTCTTGATGGATTGATTTGCACGTTGGATAAGTGTGGATGTTGTCTTGATGTCTCCTAGCCTTAATTTCTTAAAAAATAGACAAAGGCATAATGTTAATACTTACACCTAAATCACATAAGCATTTAGAAAATTTAAAATCACTAACAACACATGGAATATTAAAACTCCCTGGATCTTGTAGTTTTGAAGGCATTGTGCTTGTTATAATCGAACTATGATTCTTTGTCAAGGTCACCATCTGATTGTCCTCTCAAGTGAGTTTGTGTGTCAACATATATTTGAGAAACTTTACATACTTGGGCATACACTCCAATGCTTCCACCAAAGACATATTAATCTGAAGTTCTTCAACTTCTCCAAGAATTTGGAGAATTGAGTGTCGACTTGATGTTGTCTAACCCTCTACAGGTATGAAATCTTAAGCGTATAAGGTTGTGGTGGTATATATGGCTTCTCTGTCTTCTACCTTTTCCTTTTGTTGACTCTCTTTTTGCTAGCTATATTTTTGCACACTTGGCTCCTCCAATTGCTTGCCACTCCTAATTGTGATCACCTTGAGTTGTTCCTTTGGATTGACCTTAGTGTTGCTTAGTAAGCTTCTTGCATTCCTAGAAGACAAAGCATTAACAAGTTGAGCTACCTGTACCCCTAAGTTATGCACGGATGAAGCGTGGTTCTTTACAATCCGATCAAACTTTGCCTCTATTCTTTTCTAACTCTCTTATAGTCTTATTTGACCTTCCTCTTGGCTTGAGAAATTTGAACCCAATACGTCCATTAACTTGTTCATTTTGTTCTCTAAAGACCTAAGTTGGTCTTACTAAAATCTGGGAGGTCCTTGTGTTCTCACTTGGCCACTTGCATTGTTAGTATTCTATGAAAATTTTATGTGGTTTTCCACCCAAGATTGTAAGTATTACAGTATGGATTGTTACATTGTTACAGTTGAAGCAAGTACTTTCCTTGTTCTGTACCACTTGCACCTAGCAAGAAACATATATCTATGCCATAGTTGTCCTTCCCACATAATTCACATTGTAATTGTATGGTCTTTACTGTGAATGAAGAAGCTCCTTGTATATTGCTCAATAGTTTAGTGAGGACAATAATATGTCACCGAGTTAAGTGGAATCATTACTTTTTGCACCTTAAATACTTATCTACTTCTTTCATTTGACCATATACAGTTGTTACTCGCTAACTCTTCCAAAAGGTCATATGCTGCGTCAATGTTTTTCTCACTAAGGACCCTCATGCAGTTGCATCTATTGTTCCCTTTGTGTTCTAAGTTATACCATTTTAGAATCTGCAAAAGAAATTCTCTAGGAAGGTTGTGGTGGGGACAACTCCTTTCTAATTCCTTAAATCTTTCCCAAGCTTCATACAACGATTACTCATCACTTTGTTGAAAGTTTGTGATTTCTTTGATGATTCTTATTCTCTTAGTTAAGGGAAAGTACTTAGCCAAGAAAGCTTGGGATAGCTGCTCCCAAGTAGTGATTTGGCTTGTACTAAATGAATTATACCGTGCCTTTTCCCGATCCTTTAAGGTAAAAGAAAACAATCCTAACCTTACAACATCATTAGACATCCTATTAAACCTAAAGGTATCTCAAATCTCTAAGAAGTTTGGAAGATAGGTGTTGGGATCTTCGTTAGATAGCCCATAAAATTGTACATTGCTCTAAAGTATGTTGAGGAGTGTTAGATTGATCTCAAAATTATTGGCTTGAATCGTTGGCCTTGCAATTCCTTGAGGACTGAAATCTGGCCTCGTAAAGTCCATCAATGTCCTCTTAGCTCATCCTTGCTCTCCTTCTTCTACCATATTCCTTTGTATTTTTTTCTTGGAGTCTAGCTCTTTTTAGATCTCTTTCGTGCTTTGTAATATCTGAAAGCTCTTCTTCACTAAACTTGTTAAACCTTCTTATGCTCATTGTGTTCATACGCCTACAAAAAACAGAATGAAAAATATCAAACACTCTTAAATCAAAGTCACCTAAACTAGATAAGATGCTAAATAAATCAATCCCCGATAACGATGCAAAAAATTACGCTAAAACTGCAAGTATACAGATCATTACTTGTAGTAAAAAGTAGATATCATCCTACAAAGATTGTCCTTAGGCAACACTAAATTCAGGTTGTGCTTTATTTAAGACTTAAATTTGAATAATAAACTGAAAAGTAAACTAAATTAAACAAACTAGCAACAATCGAATAATGTAATAATGGAAATTAGCAAAGAGAATTAATCAAGTTATAGGAGAGGAGATTTTACCTATCATTAATGCTAATATAGCCTTTTATGTGTTTATGGGGTGTTGGTTCTAGACAATTGTAGGGTTGATTACCCATTCTCGAGTGGCCCCAAATTTTTTAGTTATTTTATTAAGCATGATTTGAATAAATTTTGTAGTCTTGCTAGATCAATCATTTTATTTAGAGTTTAATTATTATGTCAAGTTTGGGAGGATTTATTTCATGGATTGATAGAATTAAATTATTAATGTTCTAAGGTGATATAAGGGCATTTTTGGAAGACTACTTAAGTTTAAGTAAACATTAGGCATAAATAGAAGGGCAAATTAGAAATTTCACTCATTAAAGGTATAAAAGGGGAAGAAGTAATTGTAGTCTTGTATGTGAGTGAAAGAAGAGAAAGAGAGAAGTGGAGAAAAGAAGAAGAAGCTAGGGATTTTGGAAATTCTTGAAGAGCTTGAAGATTTTGAGGTTAAAACATCTAAGTATGCGCATTAACTCTTCTTGATTGTTAAATGAAGCATATTTAGGGTTGGTTAAAAGTGAAAATAAAGTGAATATATGTAGGAAGTTGTTGATGAATGGTTTATGAGAATGTTTGTGTTTGGTTAAAGATCAAAAGTAGATTATGAATTTATTGTGAGTGATATTGTGTTGGAATTAAGTTGGAAATGAAGTAGAAAAGATGGGTTAGTATTAAGATGGGTTATATGTAAAAGTGGGAAGTAAAAAGATGAAAAATGTTGCAAAATACATTTTCGGAATAGGTTTCTGGATAATTTCACTGCAGCAAACTTCTGGGTTTCGCTGCAGCATGGCAAACATGTTCTCAGAGTAGGCTTTTGGACAATTTCGTCACGACAAACTTCTAGATTTTGCCGTGGCGAACTCAACTTTCTAGCACAGAACATGCTTCAGTATTTTAGATATAACTTTTTATGTAGTTATCCAAATGAGATTATTTTTGATTTGGTGTAAACTAGAGACATAAGACTAAAACTTATATGATGAAATGGAGTCCTAATTTAGTCTATAAGGATTTCAATATTTGGATGGAAGTTGAACATAGAATGTTGGGGCATAACTTTTAGAGTACTAAAGGAAATTGAATGATTTTGGTGTCATTAGAAACTTAAGACAATGGGAAATAATTTTCTAGAAGAAAGTATTATCAAATTTTTTCATTTACTTGATCAAAATGATCATGGAAAATTAATCCAAAGGTTTGGATTTATGGAAGGGTTTTAGTTCATGAAGCTTAGGAAATACATGGGTTTAAGTACTCTAAAATCATTTTAGTGAATATATTTTTTTAAAGTTCTCAAATTAGACTTCCTATTGAAATTGGGGTTTTGTTATTGTTAAAGGAAATCAAGAAGGTGATCAAGAGAGGCAAGAGGAGTAAGAGGAAGGACATCCTTAAGCCACTTTTATAAGCAAGGATTTCAAGGTGGGTTACACTTTTATGATTAAGTAATGAGCCCTTAATGTTTCTTCCAAACCAAGAAAGTTTAAAATGTTTTTAATTGTGTTATAAATGTGTTGTTAAGGCTTCTTGAATGCTTTGATAATGTGTCACATGTTTGTATATGAATTGTGTTACTGGTTTATGAAATTAATGATGAAAATGATTTTTTAAAAAAAAGACATTGATTTTTGAAACGAAATTATGGTTATGAAATCAAGTTTCAGAAAAATTCTGTTGAGGTAATATGTTTACAAGTTGTGAAATGCATGATTATATAAGTTTGTGGTGGTCCCCTAAGTTAAGTCAAGTGCACTTTGACAAAAGACTTCTCCCGTCTGCCCGCTAGTGGCATGGAACTCCTTCATGGACTCTCATAAGTTCACGCCTACGCAAAACTATTAAGTGGTATTGCGATAGTACGTTTTGTTCACGGCTACACAGGACCCTTATGGGAAATGTGTAGTATGTTCTGTTTTGGATCCACCCAAACCATTTTGATGTGCTTATGTGTTGACAAGTTTATTGAATGCATGATTTGAATTGCTTATAAAGTGATTGATGTTTTGAGAATTGAGAAATATGTGCTTATGATTCAATGTAAATTATTTCAATGGTTTTCCTTATTACTGGTTATAAAATTATTACCCACGAGTTTTAAGCTTACCCCCTCCTAATTATGTCCCATCTTCATATGAGGAGCAAGAGACCGAATAGTCAAGCATTACGACATCACTCCAAATTTGCATACTTTTGAATTTTGGGTTAGGTTTTGTGAATTAAGGGTTTAGTACCATTTCAAATGATGTATTGTGGCTTGAAATGCCATTAAACCTTTGTAAAACACTTATTTTTGATATTAACGAAATACGTGATTGGTTTTGTCTATGATTTTTCATGTTTTCGCAAAGTATTCAATTATGGAAATGAGATTAAGATTTTGAGAAATTGTTTGTAGTTATGTTCTTAGCCATTTTTGTTTTTGGGTTGAATTGATGAATGTGGTTGAAAGATTTTAAATTTGCATTTTAGTAAGATAAGTAGTTTGGGTTATGGGTTCTGTCACAGGGGTTTTTGCTACAGCAAATCACCTGAAGGAAATTCTACTTTTCTCGTGGAGACTTTGCCGCAGCGAAGTTATATTTTTCACCACGTCGAAATTGACCCGAACGGTCAGTGAGGTTTACTCACGTATGTTTGTCGCGGCAAAGTTATACTTTGCCACGGCGAAGCCCGCCTTTACTTCTGAAGGATTTTATTTTCAAATTTCCAAAGCCTTCCTCCATGCTCAAGCTTCATAATCCCATGTCCGATGTTGGGCTTCGGAAATGGGGTCCAACATGATATGGTATTAGAGTGACTAAGTTTAGGTATAGGTTTGCAAATAGGTTTAG
This sequence comes from Erythroxylum suave, assembly GCA_027563595.1. Taxonomy (NCBI): domain Eukaryota; kingdom Viridiplantae; phylum Streptophyta; class Magnoliopsida; order Malpighiales; family Erythroxylaceae; genus Erythroxylum; species Erythroxylum suave. The sequence goes on along the minus strand of JAOSBN010148606.1, from coordinate 2,345 downwards.
GAGTATCCTAGGCATGAAATGGGTAGTTTAACACATGAAATGAACATGCAACGTTTAAATGAACAGCTTGCATTGTTTTGAATTGTTTCACATGATTTGAAATTATTTTACATGATTTGAAATTGTTTTATATGATTTGAACTATTTTGGATACTTTGAAATTGTTTTGCACGAACTAAAGGTTTTCAGTGGTTTTATATTCAAGGAGTGATTATGCCGCCTCGAAAGAGAACTCAAGGAGCTATGGCTCGATCTTGCTCTTGCCAAAGGAGCACGGGCGAATCCTATATCCTGCAAGATGCAGGAACACACTCTACTTCTGATTCTGAGGCACCTAGTTTGTAGCATGAAGTGCCACCGCCTCCTCCTCCTATACCTACCATGGATCTGTGATTCTTTCAAGCCTTCGCTCAGGCTTTCTCATTTGTCATGGGCCAATGGTCACAAGTTCCGTCACAAGCTCTAGTAGATAGGAGTGGACAGTATGACAAGCTTCGCAAGTATGGAGCTATAGACTTTAATGGTACTACAAATCTGGAAGATGCAGAAGCATGGCTGAAGAGGACCAAGAGAGTCCTGCTTCAAAAGAAGTGCTTCGATGAAGAGAAGCTGGATTATGCAGTTAGCTTGCTGTAAAGGGATGCACTTCATTGGTGGGAATCAGTGCCTCACAGTCAGGTTATGCCTTCAATGTTGTCATGGAGAGATTTTGTCGAAGTGTTTAGGAAGAAGTAGGTTTATGTACAAGAGAAGGCCTGGGAATTTTTGAATCTCACATAGCAGGACATGAGTGTGAGTGAGTATGAGCTGAAGTTCACTCAGCTTTCCCGATATGCGGCCAACATCGTGACGAATGAGGAAGATAAAAGCCGTAAGTTTGAGGGAGGTTTCCATTTGTGGATCAAGGAGAAAGTCTTGATTCATAATTTTTGTGACTACCAGCAGTTGGTAGATGCTGCACTCCAGGCTAAGAAGTTGGAGAATATCAAGTATGAAGTGAGTAGAAAGAGGAAGAACCAGGAGCAATTTTCCAGAAAGGGGGTGAGTGCTTCGATACTTGAGAGGCGTGTGAAGAGCTCCAGCATATAGAGTGAGGTAGGGAGTAGTGCCTCTGCTAAGAACAAGCAAGCAAGGGCAGTGTCAGTGCAAGCTTCAATAGTAGGAGGTAATAGCAGGGTGGAGAGGAGCAGGAACATGAACCCCCAATGTGAGCATTATGGGAAGCTGCATAGGGAGAGTGCTTCAAGTTAACTGGGGCATACTTTCGATGTTGAGATAAGGGAGACATGATCAGGGACTATCCCCAAATAACAATAAAGGAGGGTTCGTGGTTATAAGCCTCAAGGAGAGCTGAAACAGTGGGAACCAAACTAGTCACTGAGGTGGGCAGTTCTGGAGTTGGAAGGAAGGTTATTCCTCCAATAAGGCTAAAGGGTCAGGCACAGGCAAGGGTGTTTGCCATAACAAGGGAGGAAGCTGCAACCGCACCTGAAGTTGTCATAGGTATGGCTCAGTTATTTAATTCTGAAGTGTATGTCTTGATTGATTCTAGCTCCACGCATTCATTTGTTTCTGCAAGTATGATTTTACATGGTGTGAATTCAGTACCTTTGAATAGTCCTTTGCTTGTTAGTACACTTCTAGGGAGGAATGTGATAATTAGTCAAGTGTATAAGGGTTGTGAACTCTTCATTGATGGTGCTAGACTGGTACTGGACTTACTACCTCTAGACCTAAAAGGCTTAGATGTTATACTTGGAATGGATGTCATGGAGAAGTATCAGGCAAAGTTAGATTGTGGCCTTAAAGAGGTGGAATTTAATCTAGGCAATAGAGAGAGGGTGATTTTCAAAGGAGACAGGAGAGCACCATCACCGAGAATTGTTTCAGCTCTGTTAGTTGACAGGATGATGAGAAAAGGATGAGAAGCCTTCTTGAGAACATGTTGTGGACGTTGATGTAAATAAAGGGAGGTTAGAGGATTTTCTAGTTACAAAAGAATTTCCTGATGTGTTCCCTAAGGACTTACCTGGTTTGCCACTAGTGAGGGAAATCGAGTTTGCCATCGACTTGATTCCTGGAACCGCCCCTATTTTCATACCACCTTGTAGAATGGCTCCAGCTGAACTGTTAAGTAAATCACACATTAGTATAGACTTTACATACAAGAAACTTGACACATAGAAGGGGGGTTGAATGGTGTATCCCTTTTCGTGAATATGAAAATCTTGTTAAGAACTTCTTTTTCTTGTTAAAAAGATATCACTTAGATTATAAGAAAGTTATTATGTAATGAAATCGCAAAATAACTTCTATCTAATTGTTTAACAACAAAGTAAACTGAA
>JAOSBN010148588.1:0-24438 GCA_027563595.1 Erythroxylum suave | reverse complement strand
AGGAATTGAACGATGGATTCTCTAAATTTTTATATAAAAGTATATAATTAATCTATTATTAAATGTCTCAACTTCTTTTTTTTTTTAATTTTATACCTTGGGTTTCAAAATAGTTCATCTTTAACATGATGATAAAAATTAATGTGAATAAAGTCAAAGTTTTCGTGTAAAAATATTAGATAACGAAAATTTTGAGAATTCGAGATTAATTAGTTTTGAACATTATCATTAGGATTAGTAATTCTAGTTGTAAACACATGTTTTATAAAAATATGTCCATTAAATAATTAAATATTGGATCAATATATTCGATATATTTAAATAATATGAATCTTACTTTTTAAAATTGGTATTCTATATCAAATACATCTTCAATTAAATTAGTTTCTATTTTAAACATAATAATAAATAATAAAGCCATTATGTATATATTTAATGTTATGAAGGATCGCATATACAGCAGAATCGAAAAAAATGCAATCCTAAATTTATTAGTTGCGTAATCATACTAATTATTAGAACAGGCAAATAATAAATACCTAGAATTTATGAAGATTAATCGGCAATGAACCTTAAAAATACGAAGTCTTTATATACTTCACATCGAGAAATATGTCTCACTTTCAACAATTGATATGATTATAGAAGATTTTGAAGAACTCTTTCTTCAAGAATGGATCGAAACAATTTTGTTCATTTCTCTCGTTTTATTTTAAATGTTAAGAAAACAACGGAAGAACAAAACTCCTTTGTTTCTTTGCTATTTAGAACATACGTACAACATAAGAGAAAAACAATTCTTCTCTTCGGTGTTTTTGTAAAATTGTACGTTAATAAGAGAGTTCATAACCTCTCTTCACATCGTTTTGCTTTAAACCTACGTACAGAATAAGTAACGAACCAACAACTTCTCTTTGTATTGTTTTAATTATTATTATTATTTATAAAAGGAAATAAAATAAAACTATTTTATTTATCCGTTTATTTCGCACAAGAGAGTTTCCAATATTAATTATATTTTCTATGCTAACAAAAAAGTGTAATAATATGTCATATAGATTATTTAATAAATTATCTCATAATAAATTAAATAATTATAAACAAGAAATATTACATTTGTAAGTGTGTGACCACATAGGTTCATCACTAAGCCGGTAGTAATTAATCCAATTAATTACTAATTAAGGTTAGCATTTAACAACACTCCTCAATGACCGGATAGTATTAAGTAATAACTTTACAAAGACGGAACTTGGTTAAGGATAATTTATTATTACCTTCCATCATTACAACTTTGGATTATCCTAAAGTATGGTATAACTGTCAAACCTTATTAAATAACCAACTATGTTACATGTCGATGATTAATGATTGGTGAATAACTTAAGAAACTCCTTTCCTCACTCATTCAATTACCCAACCCAAGGTCTTGAAACAACCATTAAGATCAATGACAATATAAAACTTAAACTCATTACCTAGAGTCGATAGATCCTATCTTGACTCATCACTGATCAGATAGGTACTTAATTATATCCAATGACCATTCAACTAGCATGTTTATACACTAAGTGTTCAACATCAAAACATAATAATTGACCTATTGATTACTATGATGATCTCAATTCAAAGGAAAAATATACATTTAAATCTTTATGAGAATATCCCACTTGACAGTTCATAGGTAATATTAACCATTGGAAATTCTCAGTTTGGTCAGTTCAATGATTATATCTCCATATGAATCATTTATATATGTAACTTATTAAATGATATATACTAATATCCATCCAATAAATATTATTACGTACATATTGATCTAACTGGATCATTAAAATCCTTATTTGATGATCATACGATTAAGAACACTTTTAGATTAAATCCTAAAGACTTGACTCTCATTATCATAATCTTCATTATGATGGCAAGTGTATAAATTTAATCAAGAACTTATCATATTACGATATAAGTAATAAACATAATATGATAATATAATCATTTGCTATGTTATTAAACAAAGTTAATAGTAACAAAACATATGTGTTCAATCTATTACATAACAATTGGGTCATGGGCATAATTCCAACAATCTCCCACTTTACCTAGACCCAATTAGTCATGAACTTCAATCCTATTTTCCACTTATGCTTATCAAACTCTTTTGATCCAAGCGCCTTGGTGGAGGAATCTGCAGCATTCTCCTTTCTTTAAACTTTTTGAATTTGAACGTCCTCTCGCTCAACAATTTCTCTAATCAAATGAAACTTTCACATAACATGTTTGGATCTTTGGTGTGATCTTGGTTCCTTAACTTATGCAATAGCATCGATATTGCCAAACACTAAAGGAACAACTTCCTTTATTGAAGGAACCACACTAAGTTCAATTAAGAACTTTTTTATCCAAACAGCTTTCTTAGCTGCATCGCATGCAGCTATGTATTCTGCTTCAGTAACTGAATCATCTACAATAGCTTGCTTCGAACTTTTCCAACTCACTGCTCCTTCGTTCAAGGTGAAAACATAACTAGAGGTAGATTTGCTATCATCCTTATCTGATGCAAAGCTAACATCAGTGTAGCTTATTAGCTTTAATTCATAATCTTCGTCTATGAGGAATTGGTCCTTAGTTCTTCTCAAGTACTTAAGGATGATTTTAACCACTTATCAATGTTTCTCACCTAAGTTACCTTGATACCTGCTCATTATTCCTAGCATGTAGGCTACATCGAGCCTTGTACATTTCATGGTATACGTGATAGCTCCCACTACGTTGGCTTATAAGACCCTACTCATGTACTCTCTTTCTTCTAGCGTTTTAGGACAATCGTCCCTACTAAGAGAAATTCTAGTGCTTATTGATAGATATCCTTTTATGGAATTTTCCACGTGATACCTTTTTAAGATATTATCAATATACATAGATTAGGAGATCCTTAACAGCTTCCTTGATCTATCCGTATAGATCTTGATTCCAAGAATATAAACTGCTTCTCCCAAATCCGTCATAGAGAACTGTTCAGATGGCCAAATCTTTGTCTTTTGCATGGCTGGTACATCATTTCCTATTAGCAATATCTCATATACATACAGTATTAGGAAAATAACTATACTCTCACTAACCTTCTTGTACACATATGGCACTTCTTTGTATATAACAAAATTGAACTTTGTGATTATTGTATTGAAGCAAATATCCCAACTTCGTGAAGCTTGCTTCAATCCATAAATGGATCTTTGCAGCTAACATATTTTATTAAGAGCAAATGACAATGTGAAACTTTCAGGTTGAGTCATATAGACATCTTCCTTGAGCTCTCCTTTAAGAAGCATTATTTTCACATTTATTTGTCATATCTCATAATCATAATATGCAGCTATAAAAAATAGAATCCAAATAGATTTGAGCATTGCCACAAGGGAAAAGGTTTCATTATAATCAATACCTTACCTTTGATTATATCCCTTAACAACAAGACGGGCTTTATAGGTTTCAACCTTCCTGTCTCCTCCAGTCTTTTTCTTAAATACCTATTTACATCCTATGGATTTTATATCCTTTGAGGGATCAACCAAAGTCCATACTTTGTTGATTCTCCTATATTCTAATTTGGATTCTATGGCCTTAAACCACTTCTCACGATCTAGACTTGCCATAGCCTTTACGTAAGTCTTAGGGTCATCATCAATATGTAGTATATCATCAATATGATTATCCTCGTCACGTAGCACCATTAAGTTTAATCTATCTGGTGCACGATGATCCCTAGTCGACCTTCTAAGGGGCCCATGTTCAATAGGTTCCTCCCCTACTTGATCTTATTATTGCACTGGTTTATGGACAGGTTCATTAATCGATCCATTCACCTCAGCGGTTGAGGCTGGTACCGTTTTTGTCAACTTCAAAATATCAAGTAAAGGTTGCTCAACATGTATATGATGCTCTTGATCTTGTGTTAATTCGTCAGAATTTTGAGTTTCATCAAGATCTATTTCTACACCATGCCTTCCATTAAGGAACTGTCTTTCTAAAAAGGTTGCATTTCTAGCCACAAAAACTTTGTGTTCAGAAGGGTGATAGAAATAGTATCCCATAGTTCCCTGCAATATATTACAGATGATAAAGCTACTACCAGTATCTAATACCCATTTAGCAGAGTTAATAGTAGTTAAAGAAATCATGAAAACATTTTTCATAAATGTCCCACCTTGTTTCTTGCATTTCAAAGTAGCCAAATACTCTGGGTAGTTCCTCTTCTAGTGTCCCTTCTTTGTATAGAAGAAACATTTAGCATCCTTTTGGTCAGCTTTCTTCTCCTCACCCTTGGATTTGTTCCAAACACCCTTAGGTGCAAGATGATTTTTCTTGGGCTTCTTCTTACCTTTCCACTTGCACTTAGAAGAGTTACCAACTAGATTCACAAACCTTGACACTTTCACCTTCTCAGATGATGCTACTTGATTTTCATAATCGATCAACAAGTTGAGCATTTCATGAAAGTCCATCTGGTTCATGTTAAAGTTAACAATGAACGTTGAAAACTTAACAGTAAAAGACTGTAAGATCAAATCTTGTGACAATTCTTTCCCTAGTGAACACACTAACTTCTCAAGTTGATTTATAAGATCAATCATCTTAAGAATATAGGGTCCCACAGGAGATTTGGGCTCCAATTCAGTCTTGAATAGGGAGTTACATAACTGGCATCTAGCAATCTAACTTTGTGACCCATACATCTTTTTAAGATGCTCAATAATTTGTGGAGGATTCATATCTTCATGTTGCCTTTGGAGTTCAGAACTCATTAATGCCAGAATAATACACTTGGCATTAGAACTTTGTTCATTGTACTTAAAAACATACATCCAATGCATTAGCTTCATCAATTCCCTCGGGAGGCGTTTCCTTCACAGGTTTATCGATCACATCGATAAGTTTCTCATGCTTGAGACCAATTCTCAAATTATGGTACCGATCATCAAAATTGTTACTCGCCAACTTGTTACATCAAGAATGCTTCACAGTAATATACTAGATATTTTGAGAAATCTAATAAAAAGAAAAATACCAAAAACAAGAACACAATCATATATCATTAAGGTATGAACTTTTATCTAAATGATATTTAAAAAAACTTTAAAACATGAATGAGTCCCTTGGTTTTCAAGTTGTTAGTCATGCATAATTAAAGATTAGTAAACGACCTATTTTATCATATAAAATTTATAGTAGGCTCAATAATATATAGTCCCCTGATTGTCAGGTCGTTCCTATTAGTAAGTTGAGTTTATCTGTTCAAGTGATGAAGAATTAATTAATATTATACTCCCTAGGTAGTTTAGGCCAGAAGTATAAAATTAAGTAATTTTCCTCACACATGCATCATATGCAATAGAAAATATTATTTATCCCTGAGCTACAAGTCACTTGGTTATTAGGTCATTCCTTGTAAACAAAAATAAATATTATGATCTACTTGGGTGGAAATTTTTTTGATAAAATATCATTTATTATATCAAAATAAACTCAATAATTTTAAAAGGTTAAGATTTCATGTTATTAAAACAATTTTAATAACATAGTGATCATATCACATTGTCAGACAACATTCGTACAAGAAACTTTTAATGTAACAATGTAAGTCATAACAAAAGCACTATAATTATTGAGTTTAACATGCACATATTTGATGGATAACATTTTCCCATTTTTTTTTAAAAACCAAATGCTTTTAAAACTTTAAAATAAAAATCGTGCATATGTCTGTTAAAAACATGGGCGGAGCTATAGAGGGATAAGCCCCCGTGCCAGCCTCGGCTTGTCCCTGGCCGAACCCCGGTGATCGCCGGTGATTTGAAGAGCTTGCAGGTGGCTGGCAATAGTGGAAACATGATGAGCGGTGGCGCTAAAGGAAGAGGGACGCAGGCGTAGGAAGAAGAAAAGGAAAATGAAGTAGGGTTTAGGGTTAAGTGAAACGCACCATTTCACTAATGAGAGTTGAACCATCACTAAGAAGACTAAGCAAGTGTAGTTTTTCCTTATCTCTTATGACCTTTGTATAGGGGACATGATGGGACATCGAGGATTGCTAGTTACTGCTCCGTCGTTACCAGTTAGATAGAATGGGATGGATAAGGAACAACAACATTGGTTAGAGCAAACGACACTGTTTTACATAAGAAACACACTTTTAGACTCTCTTTTTTTTAAAAAAAATCTTTATTATTTTTATCATTAAAATTTTTATAAATTATGACAAATATTTTTATGTAATTAATTTAACTTGATTTTAATAATAATTTATTTTAAAACAACTTCAATAAAACTTATAAAATTTTATTTTTAGAATTTTAATATCATATAATGTTTGTTAGATAATTTAAAATAATAAAAATATATTAAATTAAGTAAAATGAAATATAAAATTTTTTATTTTACTTTTTGAGATTTTTTTAATAATTTTTGGAACCTAGGATAAACATATAACAAATTTTCCACAATTTTATAAATTTTATAAAAAGATTTTCTATGTAAACAATTAAATTTGAAAATACTCAATCAAATAAATGCATACCTACTCTTAAATGTTGATATTTATAAATGCATATAATAATTAGACTAAAATCATTATGAAAAACGAATAATGTCAAGTAAACGCACCCATTGCGTAAGGCGGAGCCTGAGGAGGATTATAATGTACGCAACCTTCCTTTTATAATATCTCTAAAAATGTGTAAAGACATTATAATTTGAATATTTTAGTTAATTTCATTTATGAATGTGCTTTGTAAAATTATTTTTTAAATTAATTTTAAATTTGTGGGAAGTCTTCGTCGCTAGTCCATCACTTTCTAATCAACCCTAACTCCAAAACATTCCTAACTCCGCCACTTGACTTAAGAAGCCTTTTTAACCAAATGCTTTTAAAACCTTGCAATAAAAACCGTGCATACATCTGTCAAAAGCCTTTATGCGTAAAACATCTAAAATTTATCTTTAATGAGTTTTCCTCGAAAAACAACATCTGTCTCTCATACATTAACAGAGACTCACCCATTTTTGTCGTATGTGTAATAAACGAAGTGAAGTATTTGGTCTCTGTTAACTGGTTGAACATTTAATAAATGAAAGAAGTTTGAGGCTCTCATATATTTTCGTACGTGTAAGAAACAAAGACTCACTTCTTTTGTTGTATCGTTTTCCTTGAAACCAATTTCAGTGAAGCCAAGATAATCTCATACATATTACATGAACAACTTTCATTTGTTAAAACAAGGATCGCAACAAACTAAGCAAACTATAACATTGGCATTTTTCAGGTATGATGTGAATATAATACTGGCTCTGATACCAATTGAAGGATTACATTTGCAGTGAAAAAAAATTGCAATCCCAAATTCATTTATTGCATAATCATACTAATAATTAGAATAGGAAAATAATAAATATTTGGAATTTATGAGGATTAATCAGCAGTGAACTTCGAAAATATGAAGTTTCTATGGACTCCATACCGAAAAATACCTTCCGCTTTTATCAACTGATGTGACTATAGAAGATTTTGAAGAACTCTTTCTTCAAGAATAAAACAAAATAATTTTGTCCCTTTCTTTCTTGTTTTATTTAAAATGTTAAAAATACAACAGAAGAATAAAACTCCTTTATTTCTTGGCTATTTAGAACATACGTACAACCTAAGAGAAAAACAATTCTTCTCTTTGGGTTTTTTAAAAACCTTACATTAATGAGAGAGTTCACACAAAACTACTTTTTTTGTTGTTTTAAAACGTTATAAAAACAAAATGAGTGAGTTCACGACGTCTCTTCACATCGTTTTGCTTTAAACCTACATACAGAATAAGTAATGAATCAACAATTTCTCTTTGTATTGTTTTAATTATTATTATTATTTATAAAAGGAAATAAAATAAAACTATTTTATTTTATTCATTTGTTTGACATAAGAGAGTTTCTATTATTAATTATATTTTGCGCTAGCAAAAAAATATAATGATATATCATATGGATTATTTAACAAATTATCTCACAATGAATTAAATAATCATAAGCAATGATATATCATATGGATTATTTAACAAATTATCTCACAATGAATTAAATAATCATAAGCAGTTTATATTACACTTGTAAGTGTGTGATTACATAACTTTATCATTACGCAGGTAGTAATTAATCCAATTGATTACTAATCAAGGTTGGCACCTAACAACACTCTTCAGCGACCAAATAGTGCAAAGTAATAATGTATTATTACTTTCCATCATTACAACTCTGTATTATCCTAAGGTATAGTTTAACTGTCAAACCTTATTAGATAACTAACTATGTTATATGTTAATCATTAATGATTTGTGAATGACTTAAGAAACTCCTTTCCTCGCTCATTCAATCACTCTGGGTAAGGTCTTGAAACAATCATTAAGATTAATGACAACATAGTTGATGGATCTCATCTTGACTCACCACTAATTAGATAGGTACTTAATTATATCCAATGACCATTCAACTAGCATGTTTATACACTAAGTTTTTAACATTAAAACATAATAAGCGACTTATTGATTACTACGATGATCTCAAGTTAAAGGAAAGATATACATTTAAATCCTTATAAGAATATCCCACTTGACATTTCATAGATAATATTAACCTTTGGAAATTCTCAGTTTAGTAAGTTAAATGATCATATCTCCAAACATCATCTATATATATAACTTAGTAAATGAGATCTACTAATATCCATCGAATAGATAGTATTACATACATATTGATCTAACCGGATTGTTAAAGTCCTTATTTAATGATCCTACAATCAAGAACACTTTTAGATTAACCCTAAAGACTTACCTCTCATTATCATAATCTTCATTATGATGGCAAGTGTATAAATTTAATCAAGAACTTGTCATATTAGGATAAAAACAATAAACATAATATGATAATATAATCATTTGCCATGTTATTAAACAAAGTTAATAATCACAAAATATAGGTGTTCATTCTAATTCATAATGATTAGGTCATCGGCATAATTCCAACATGATAGAATTATATTTATTCTTTTAATTTACTATTAACATAAAGATATTATTTTAAATACAATAATTATAAACTCCTATCATTAGTTTAACATATACTTGTAAGAAATTACATATGCGCATTAAATCACCTTTAAATTTAATTTGAATGTTTAAAAATGATATATGGTTGAACAAGTTTTCTAGTTGTTGATACTTTTTTTAAAAAATTAATAGATTTTTTAATTAATTCTTATTTAGGTAGATGAGTGAAGATAAAATATTATTATATCTAATTTATATCCAAGTATATAACTAGCTTAAGAAAAAGAAGAGAGATATTACTAACTTTAAGCTTAAATTTAATATGTATAAATTATATCAAAAGAATATGTAGCTCGTAAAGGTGAGATTTCTTTTGGCAATTCAATTTAAAGTAGTCAACTTTATCTAAGCTGAATTAGTTATAGATAAAAAGGAGGAGAATTAACAGCAAAAGAAGGAGAAAAAACTACCAAAAAAATTAAATCTTAAATCCCTATAACTCCTAGTTAGCCAAAAAAAATTCAACATTATGAGAGGCCCCAAAAGGTTATAACTAAAGATTTAATATAATTATGATTATATTAGGTAAAATTTGTGCTCATTTTCAATTATGATGGGGCAATCTAATTATTACTTGTGTCGATGATAGAATAATTTTAGGCATAATTAATAATTGGATTGCCTTATTATAATCTTAAAGAAAAAGAAATTATGAGGTAAACAAAAAAAAAACAAATGGCTACTTTTCTTATCCAAATTCAATCATAAATCAACAAAAGTTGATGAGAAAAATAAAAATCACCTAAAAGTTAATAATCATGATGCTATCATTAATTCATATCAATGCATAAAATCTTATAAAAGACAAAGCAACGGTGAAGTTTCACAATTCACATGCTCTAGTTTTAGATTTAACATCTTTTTTAGAAACTAAAGATAATGAAAAATGTATGAGCTCTTTAATAAAAAAGAAATTTTCGTTAAGCATCTCCCTTTACATCACTTACTGGCTTACTCATCAACATTGAATTCCTCCTAAAAATTTTCCCATGCAAGATTAAGACATCTTAAAAATATTTACAGATAACTAAGGTTGTGAGGGAGGAATCAAAAAACATTTTGAATTATTATTCTAATATAATTTATACATGTAATATTTAAGAGCTTAACACACTTTGATGGGTTTGCGCGCCACATAAGACAACTTAACAATAACATAAAAAAGGTATGATGGAAATTTAACAAATTGAAGGTTAAGGAGCCGATATGTTTTATTGTTAATGTTTTATATTTTTAAGCATCAAAGGCTAAACTGGTACTATAAATAATCGTAAGGACAAAGTTAGACTTTTTGCGAACCTTCAGAAGTAATTTGCATCTTTTGCCTAAATCCTAATAATACTATTTCTTAAAGTATAGACAATGATATCATATAGATATGTTGTCTAAGTTTCTTATCTCGGCTCATTTATAATTCTATTTGGAGTTTTTGTTAAGCTTCTACAAAATAAATTTGGAGATTGCTCCAACATTACTACTTTAATGCTAAAGTAAATTTTCAACTGAAGAGTAAAGAGAAAACTAAAGCGAGATTAGATTGTTTATTTTTAAATGTCTTTTCTTTATTTTCCGTTTTATTCCTACTTACTTGGGATTGCGTGGAGAATAAGGTGGTTCAATTTATTTTTCACATATCTAAGCTTCAAACCGTAGGGGTGGGGAATTGATCAAAATGATAAGAAATTTGGAAGAAGCATAATAGAAGGATGTTCAGTAATGTCATAGTGCAAATCTACTACAGGAAACTTAGGTTCATGGAAATTAAATGCTTAAAGAATTCAAGGTAATAAAAATCAAATGCTTTTGATGGATTTGTCTATTGAAGAAATGGGCCAATGAATCCTAAATAGCTAGGTTATTTACTCAAGTATGAATGACCTTTAAGTTTTTATTCCAAACCTCTTAAATGAAACTTTACAATCCTTATAGAACAAACTTTATACACCTTATGATTTGCATGAACACAAGGTCAATCACTTAAGGGGATAATCAAAAGGTGATTGCTGGTTCCTACATGATAAGTTTTAATATTTTTAACCTCGATAATACTATAAGCGCACACGTCGTTCATGTAGTACCTAAGGTGTCGATCCCACGAGGAGGACTAATCTAATCCTAAAATCTAAGACTGAACTCAAATTGCAATAATTCTAAATAAACAAATGAGGCAAAAAATTAATTCAACCATGCAATCAATTTTAATAATCAATTTCAAAAATCTAAACAAGATAGCAATCTGTACAACCAAACCAAGAATTAGCCTAGGAACTACCAATTGAGAGAAAGGTTATTTTTATCCGACTTTAATGAAAACCTAATTTATTATGAAATTATCAAATTACTAGGTCTAGACGGTCTTACGGTGGATTACTCTCTCTTGAGCTGTAATCTTTAACCCTAATTAATAAACCCTAATGAAATTATGAGAATTGCAACCTCTCGATTCACAATTTAACTAAAACCTAAATTAGTTCAGAATTTGTCCAATAACCTACCGAAAACCTATGCATGATCTCTCATTACACAATTTTACTGGTTTGATTCAATTCTTAATCTATTAAACTACCTAACTCTCATTAGCGCAATTTAATGTTTTTCATTTGGTTCACCCTCTCAGTTTATTACCAAATTATGAAGTGCAAAGACTGAATCACAAATAACTCAATAAAAACGCAATAAATCAAATTTCATTCATATCAAGAATAAATATTTACCTATTCTAGGAAGTACTTCGCGTAAGCTTCTTCTCCATGTCTCTCATTCTTTGATCCCTTTCACAATCTCTGGATAAAGCTCTCCTTAAGGTTCGGGATTATGGTTCATGCAAAAAGCTCTTCTTATGTTCTTTATGTTCTTTAAATATCTTGGCAACCTTAGGGTTTTTTTTGGGGTTGAAACGTTCCAAAAAATCCCTCGAACCCTGACTTTTTCTCTTATTTGCCTCTTTGCCTAACACATGCCACGATCTTCACTAGCATCTAACCTCTCGGTCACTATCGTAGCCTATGACAAAGTCTTTTTATCACAATTGCATCCCTTAGGCCACTATCATAGTCTAGTTCATAAGTCTCTATCACGATCGTAGCTTATTGACCACAATCGTGGGTGGTGGCTTCGGCCCGAAAGTCTTCGAAACTCCTCCATTCTTTGATGTTAGGCCTGAAACACTAAAAAACACATCAAGCTACCTAAAAAACATAACATTTAAGCTGAAAGATTGATACTAAGCCATAAAAACACTTAAACATATAAACTAACACCATTCTAACCTAAATACCTACTGAACAATACAATTAACACTTAATATATAACAAATTAAACTTGAAAACATAATGCAAACTACACCTATCAAAAGGTATTTATTGGAAAGTTTGTTGTATGCAAAAGTAACCCTTTTGTCTCTAACATCTTATGGACATCCTATCAAGCATTTAAGAAGGCTACCTTTTAGCTCATCATAACTTGTTACTAGTCTTTACAACTTTAATTAGCACATATATTTTGGTAAAGAAAAGAGTGGTAAAATTTTATGCACTATATGGAGGTGGAAGGTTTATGAATCTTGGTCATCCATGTATTGTTAATCAAAATCATTAAAGAGCAATACAAATAACTTTCTTTTCATCTATAATAATATCTTTACTTATTTTTTATTATTTTAAAAAATCTTATGCTAAGTTCTCCACTATCTTTTTCTTTATTCATTTTCTCGAAGTCTTACCTTTTTTACCCTATATTTTCTCGAGCCTTTGTTTCTTCTTATAGGTGTCATGTCTTGTTGAAGTAGTTTGAGTCATGGTTATAATGCTTTTAGGCTTGAATTAGAGAGGTCTAAATTGTCAAATGGCGATGATAAACTAAGTGGGCCAACTGTAGACATTAGTAGGTCATCATTCCTCATACCTAGTTGACAATTAAGTTTAAGGAAGAAGGTTATTATGGTATAATGAAATCAGTAATTTTGATAGGATGACGTTTGATTATGTCATCCCGTATTATATTAGCATAAGGTCCTCTTATATGTTTGAGCTTTTTTTTTTTTGTTAGACTTAGGGATATCAAAGTCTACTATGATAGTTTTAAATATAGGAGGAGACCTCCTTTAAACAAATTTTATTTTACTCTAAAAGGAATAAACTCAACCATAGGTTAGTTTACCCTCACTCTTGGTGTCTTTTTTTTTAATTAATTTTAAGTGGTATATATCATTTAAGAAACATAAGGCCCACCGCAAACCTTTTTAAGTTTATGCATCAAGTTTATCCCTAATTAAGTTAGCTCTTAAGCTAGTATAGTTTGAATATCAAGCCTAGGATGAGTTTGAATAAGCCCCAAAAGGGACACATATCGAAAAGGAAAATTTTTCTTAGTATTAGAGAATAGGAGTGAGTAGTAGTTAAGGTAAGCTATGGGAGGTTGATTTAAGCTTCAATGAGAGATGAAATTTTGATGCTCTTATGGCCTCATACACAAAAGGTTTACTAGATTCTACAAATCTACTTTCTCTTAAGGAATTGTTATTGAAGGAATAGTTGTCATTAAAAGCTAGCATTATTGATCAATAGGCCTGTAGGTTTTTATTTCATATTTTTCTTATTATTGTATAGGTTATCATTACCAACTCATAATTTCATAAGGATAATTATGCTTAAGTTTATGTCCGTAACTCAGTAAAAGGAGGATACCTTTAAAAAGAGGATAAGAAAGACATTATAAGGAGTCATGTAAAACTAGTAAGGCTACTAAGATTGGCCTTATTATCAAGAAAGAAATTGACTAAAGAAGCCTCCACACCCATACAAACCTATGCTAAGGCAATAATTTCAAAGGGAACGACTATTAACAGTAAATATAAGAAACCTAATTATGAGAGTTTCTTCCATAAGTGGGTCATTAAGTCTAAGGATTCATTTTTAGGAGGCCAGAATCAACATGCAGTTGTGTCAAAGCCTAATTATATAAAAGGATCATAAATTCTTAGGAAGGAATTTTATAGATGTGTTATGTAGAAGATTAAGTTCAACATCACCAAGGTGATCAATTTCTCTCTTTACTCTATTATATGGATATGCCCATCATAGCTAACGATTTGCAATATAACTTCTTATGTTCACAATGGATTTGTAGTGAGAGGTTTAAAAGGATGAAGAAAGGATTCTTTAGACTCAATAGGAGATGGCTAATGCTCAAGACAAGACTATGAAAGAAAACAAAGCAAAAGCTATGGAGTTATCATAAGGATATAAAGGCCCTGGATGAGAAGGTTTATAGTTTGAAAATAGATTACAAGAAGTTAGAGTATGAATCCTCAAAGCAAATTACAGTACAAAAAAGGAGTACAAGATGGATGTATAGCGTGATCTTTTGAAGGGAAAATCTTTCAAGATTTATAATTGCAACAATATAGTTATTTCCTTTTATTGATGGATTTAAAATATGAAATGATCTCATAAAGTCTAAACAATTAGAGTTTTTCATTAATGACATAAGTGTTAGCAACTTTTTTTTCACTGAACTTGCTCCAAAGTCTAAGCATTCAGAGTTAATGACTTAAGCATCAGTAATTTTTTTTCTACGAACTTACTTGAGAGCCTAAGCCTACACATAAATCTTCCTATGATAGTTTTATTAATCTTAGGAAAGAATTTTTACATGGAATGTTATCCCCTCATACTAGTATCAACCTTTTAGTGGCCCTTCGATGAGTCAACGATTAGTCTTTGGATTAGTTAGGAACAAGATGTATGGATTACTAAATGATTTCCAATGTTAGTTGGCAAGTGTTTTTATATATGTGTTTTGGCAATTACATAAATATGTCTTTGAGATTATAAGTACACCTATAAGTATAGGAGTATTGTCTATGAGTTTGATTATTCATAAATCGTCTTTCCTATGTTATATCAACTTTTTCTTCCTTATTTGTTTTAGATAAATTATTTTCTTTCCTTCATCAGGATAAGAATGTCTTAAATCCGTAAATATAGAGATCTATTGATATCTTAAATGCACATCTATGCTTATCTATTTATAGATAATAGATGCATTTACCAACTATTTTATTTTAGATAAGATTTACTTGTCATTTACACAAACTTTGTTAAGGTTCATAAAATCCATATATATATGCATCACATTTCACTTAACTTACTAACCATCTTCATGTTGGCCAACCACCATAGATATTATATCTTATGTTGGTTTAATAAACTTTGCACTTTTTCTACAATAACTTTTTGTCTTTCTAGGGCAAAGGTATGCTTCTTTTATCTTTCATTCCTATAATAAAGATTGAAATTTAATTTGTACACCACGAACTTAAATCAATTCCTTTTTTATCTTGAGGTCTTCAATCAAGGATTTTCACTTACTTTCTCAATAATAATTCCATATATGCTCTTTAAATCGTGTCCACCACCTTCAATAGCCTTTCCTTATTAGGTTCTCTTATATTACCCATACTATCTCATATGTAAAATCTTTTCTCTATCCCTTTCATAACTTGTACGAGTTGATTTTATGAATATTGAAGCTCCTACTAGCTTTAGAGACTTTAAATAGAAGTGCCTAGCTACCTTTAAGCCCATATACATCTTAGCTATGCTATTATAAGTAGGGAACTTGATCATTAATTGGTATGGTGACAAAAAAATAGTCTTTTCAGAATGACATTATATGTTGAAGGTCTATTATACAACATAAAATTAATATCTACCTAGGTATTATTTCTCATTTCATCAACAAATCAATCTTCCTTAAAGCATAAGTTTGCCCCCTTAAAAGCCAACCAATGAAATCAACATAGCCTAAAATGTGTATTTATGAACTTTAGTTCTTTAAACACATCATACAATACCATTTCATCAAAGCTCCCATTATTAACCAAAATCCTTCTTACCTTATAGTTGGCTAGTGTCATTATAGAGACTATCATGGCATCATTGAGATTGAACACCTTAGGATCCTCCAATTAAAAAATAATTGATCTTTTAAATCTCATTCTCTTCTTTATTTTACCCACAATATGGATTGATGATTCAAGCATAAACCCATTTTTCTTTAACTTTGACTAGCTTAAATTCAAATCTCCAATGTTACTGTGATAATGAGTAAGGCCTAAGAGAGGTTACTATAGGTTTGCTAACATGATTACTTGACTAGGATTATATATATTGCATTTTATTATCTATAGTTTGGGACTATCTACCACAAACTGATCCAATAAGCCTTCTTAACAAGAAATCCATTGCCTTTTATTGATCTTGACACTTTCCCTTCTTATAGCTATAATCTTGGTGTGAGTGGCAAAACTTATTTGATCACTGAGTAACTTATTAATGGTTTCAAGGGATTAATGATATCCTTGCTCTTTGTATAGTTGACAATATATTTCAGGGACATATTCAGATGTAATGATATCACATCTATCCCTTTCTTTAGGCTCTCTCTTATTGGACTTCTTAAGGATATTCCCTTTTTCTACCTTGTCCTTTTATGACCTTGGATGTTCTCTCAACTTTCTCTAAAGAGTGATATGCCTCCCTTAAAGCAATAAAGCATTAAGCTTGCTCCTAAGTTTTTGAAATATATGTCTTATCCATTGGGAGTAATTTCCATATAAGTTGGTGATGATATTTCCTTTCTTAACTATTTTTTCCACTATAATAGGGATTAAATTTGACATTTTTATAACTTCTACATTGAATCTATAAGTGTATCATATGAGATTATCAAATGGGAAAGAGGAGTCACTAGGTCTCCTTTTATTACTCGTGAAGTGAGCTTCACACATGGATTTATGTTTTCTAAAGCTTAAAATTAACCCTCTTATAATGGTCTAATACCAATTTTGTATAGATCCTCTTGATTAATTTCTAAACATTTGAGCCTATGAACCTCAAATGAGTAGGTTATTTACTAGTATCAAAAAGCTTCCTCTTAAATCGTTACCCATTCTACTTGTTCAAAAGCTTTTGGTTGAGAAGTTATTGTTAGGAACAACTAAGACTTGGGCAGAGTAACGCAGCTAAAATGAAATCAAAAATATTGAAGATAAAATAGACACACAGATTTTACTTGAAAAATTCCTAAATCAAGGTAAAAACTACGAGCAAGGATTGAAGAATTTTACTATTAAAAAATTGGAGAATTACAAGGAAAAAAACTAAACCCATAAAAAAATACATAATATTTTTTCTCTCTCTTCTTTTTCTTTTTTTTTTCTCACCGCACTTCTCTCTCTTTTTATTTTTGTTCTGACCGTATGGATGCTTTCTCTTTGTTTATCTCCTATCTATTTATAGGCAAGAGATTGAAGGTATGGTTGGCTAAATTGGCCAACCATTATTTGCTTTATTAGGCATGTTAGGTACTATAATTCAGTGCCTAAAATGCCAACTAAGTTTGACAATTCTCCCACTTAAAGATTTGATTGAGAATCAATCATATCTTCATACAATTCTTTCTACTTTGCCGCTTCATGTCGTTTATGTCTTTGTCAGGCCACACGAGGATTGACACCACATGAACTTGTCAGAATTGATTACTTTTGTCACAAAATCTGCCAGGTTGTCTATTTTATGAATTTTATGCATGTCCATCATTGCTTCTTCCACTTTCTCACGAACAAAATGATACTAAACTCGAATGTGTTTTGTCTTTGAATGAAATGTTGGATTCTTTACAAGATGCAAAACACTCTGATTGTCACAATACAAAGTAATATTCTCTTGTTTATACCCAAGTTCTTCCAACAATATCTTCAACCATATTGCTTCTTTACTGGCTTATCTAGCTACTACATATTCTGCTTCTGTTGTTGATGTAGCCACAATTAACTGCAGTTTTGAAACCCAGTTCACAATCCCTTTAGCTAATGTGAGCATATATCTAGTCATGGATTTACTTTTGTCAAGATCACCTATATAATCAATGTCAACATATCCTCTGAAAGTAAAATCTAATCCTTCATCACGTAATGCAACATCTGAGGTTCCTTTAATATATCTAAGAATCCTTTTAACTGTTTTCCAATGCTCTCGATCAGGATTCACTATGTATCGACTAACCACCTCCACTGCATGTGCAATATCTAGTCTTGTACAAATCATAATGAACATTAGGCTCCCCACTAATGATGCATACGGTACTCAAGACATCTTCATCCTCTCTTTTTCATTGCTAGGACTCATATTTGATGATAACTTGAAATTAACAGGAAGAAGAGTATAAATTGACTTAAAATCTTGCATGTTGTATCATCACAAGATCTTCTTCAAATAATTGTTTTGAGAAAGTCAAATCTTCCTATTATTTCTATCTCAGTGAATTTACACCCCTAGAATCTTGTTTACTGGTCCCAAGTCCTTCATTTCAAATTCCCTAGCGAACTATTCCTTCAATTCTTTGATATGATCATTGTTGGGGGCCTATTACCAATATATCGTCTACATACAACAGCAAGACTATAAAATCATTTTTCTCAAACCTCTTGAAATATGCATAAAGGCCTGCATTTTGTTTACTGTATCCAAGGCTTATGATGAAGAAATCAAATCTCTTATACCAACACCTCAACGCCTAGTTTAAACCATATAGAGATTTGTTCAACCTACAAACTAAGTTCTCTTTTCCTTTTTTCTTCGAAACATTCTGGTTGGAGCATATTAATTTCTTCTGCAAGATCTCCATGAAGAACTGCAGTTTCTCAAGATGCAAATCAAATATAGCACATATCGCCAGAACTAATTGAACTATAGTGAGTCGAACCACAGGAGAAAATATTTCGTTAAAATCAATACCTTCTTTATGAACATATCCTTCTACCACCAATCTATCATGATATCGCTCCACTTGATCATCACCACTTCTCTTGATCTTGTAAACTCATTTATTGCTAATAGACTTTCTTCCTTGTGGTAAGGACAACGACTCCCATGTCTTATTCTTATGGAGTGCTTCAATGTCTTCTTGCACTGCTATGATCCACTGAAATGCATATGAATTATTCATTACTTCTTGAAGAGATGATGGCTCCCCATCCTTAGTTAAAAGATAGTATGCAATATTTCCCTCCATAATTTAGTCTAAGTGCTAGCTCGGTGTTCTTCTTATACGAGTTGATCTTTGAGTATTTAGAACATCATATTTAACTAGTTTTTACTACTCGAAATCTGGTGCATCTTTAGAAGAATCATTTTGATCAGCTTCCCTATCCACTTATACTGTTGTAGTTTCTGGATTTTCTTGTACAGTGCCAACATTTTCTTCTTGCTCTTTATCCTTATCTTCCATAAAGATAACATCCTTGTTGATAACAATCTTATTGACAGTGGGATCCCACAGACGATTCCCCTTCACACCTTTAACATACCCTAAGAAATTGCTTCTAGATTTTAGATCCAACTTTGTAGTTTCTTAGGCATTGAACATCACATAGGCATGACTTCCAAATATACGGAGGTTGGAATAATCCACTGGTTTACCAGTCCACATCTCTATCGATGTCTTCAACTCAACTGTAGTTGACGGAGCTCGATTCACCACATAACAGGCAGTATTAACTGCTTCTGCCCAGAATTTCTTATCTAAGCTTGTAATTCTCAACATCGCTCTTGTTCTTTCCAATAGAGTTCTATTCATCCACTCTGTTACTCTATTTTGTTGAGGAGTGTATGCCATCATGAATTGCCTTTTGATGCCTTCTTGCTTGCAAAATTCATCAAATTCTTTACCGATATATTTTCCTTCATTATCTGATAGCAAACACTTTATCTTCTTACCATATACGAATTCCACCCGTGCTTTATGAAATTTGAAGATTGAAAACACATATGCTTTTCTCTTAATAGGAAATAACTAACATCTCCTTAAATAATCATCTATGAATGTTACAAAGAATTTGCTCCTCCTAAAGACGTAACCGGTGTTTTCCATACATCAGAGTAAATCAATTTTAGAATTTCTTTGCTTTTAAAATTTGATGTGTTAAATTTCAATCAATGTTGTTTACTCACAATACAATGCTCACAAAAAGGTAGTGAAACCTTTGTAAGACCTGAAAATAGATTCTTCTCTATAAGTATCTTTATTCCTTCTTCTGACATATGTCCAAACTTTTTATGCCACGGCATTGTAGATTTGTCATCTGGACTAGTCACTGCAACAGATGCCTCTCCTTCTTGCAAAGTTACTCCCTTCGCATGTACAAATTTGCAACAATCTTCTCTACTTTCATAAATACCAATACTCCTTAATCACTTTCATGATCTTGTTTTAAATCTTAAATCTGAAACCGATATCATCCAGTTGTCCTACAGACAACAAATTCTTCTTCAAGCCCTCCATAAATAGCACTTTTTCAATAGTTTGAATTGTACCATCATACAACTTTAACTTGATGGTGCCAATACCAATGATCTTAAGAGCTTGATCATTATAGCTGTACACAGGTCTTCCAGAGACAAATTCATACTAATGGAACCATTCTATTCAAGAGATCATATGAACAGTAGTTGTTGAATCAAACAGGCAGACATCAACAAATCTTCTCTTTCCTCCAATAGTCGTTGCTACTTTGTAAACCATTGCACTTCATCATCTGAAGTGCTTGAAATGTTTCCTTGAGGAACAAAATCTTTCTTGCTTAGATTCGAGCAATCCTTTTTCAAATGACCTTTCTTGCCACAATTGTAACATTTATAGTTCTTCTTACTCCTGGATTTTGATATACCATGATTGTGACTCCTATTTGGACCACGTTCGATTGATCTACCTCTCATCACTGCCAAGGCCTCCGCTTGTTGCAAACTTGCTAGCCTGTTTTCCTTACTCTTGTGCCAACTCTCTTATTCCAGAATAGTAGCTGCACATCGAAGACTAAAGTGTTTGTATTGGTTCTCAAATTTATGACGAGTTAATTATATGAATCTGGTAGACTTTGAAGTAGAAGTTTCGCATGTCCACTTATTTCTATTGTATGCCCAAATAATGTGAGTTGCGAAAATAGAATATTCAAATTGTTTAAGTACTCCATCACCGAAGTGGATTCCTTTGTACGTAAAGTGTATAGTTTCCTCTTCAGAAAATTTTTGATGTGGAGTGATTTGGCTTTGTATAATTTTGTGAGGTAATCTCATATTTCCTTCATAGTCTTCTTTTCCGCTATGCTGGATAATACTCTATTAACTAAAGCTATGTGAAGATTAACTGAAACATTCTCATCCACCTCGTTCCATTTTTCCTCTGTGACTGTAGCTAGTCATTTACTAATGACCACTAGATAATTATCTTTTCTCAAGCTTGCCTTTATCTTTAGCTTCCACAGTGAGAAATTACTCCCGTTAAATTTTTCAATATCATGCCTTGCCTTTATCACTTATATCATAACCACTTTATAAATAGTACCTTGGTCAGGGTGAATAATATTCTAATTCATCTTTTAATGTGGAGGATCTACTCTTGGTGGCAACCACAGAGCATATAATAAGTAGATATACACGTCTAACGCTGACTCTGATACCACTTGTTAGGAACAATTATGACTTATCAGAGTAAGGTCAAAGCTAAAACGAAACTAAAAATATTAAATATAAATAAACACATAAATTTTACGTAAAAAATCCCTAAATCAAAGTAAAAATCATGAGCAAGGATAAAAGAATTTTACTACTGAAAATTGGAGAATTATAATGAGGAATTTTTTTCTCACCCTAGTTCTCTTTCTTTTTATTTATGTTTTGCCCGTATTGATGATTTCTCTTTGTTTATCTCCTACTTATTTATAGGCAGGAGATTGAAGATATGGTAGGCCAAATTGGTGAACTATTATTTGTTTTATTAGGCATGTTAGGCACCAAAGCAAAAGGGGTGGCAATTGTTAAACTTAGTTGATGTGTTAGGCACCGTAGCAAAAGGGTGACAATTGTCAAACTTAGTTGGCTTGTTATTTACCGAAATTACCTTTTGCTTGTCAAGAGCTTCCTATTGCTAAGCAAAGTATGTCCATTAGTCTTATGACTTATGCTTGTAAGTTAAGGAACATAACCTATTTTGGTCCTTTTGATTAGTTTTGTTCCCTTTCTTACTAATTCATTTATCCGCCACGGAATCTTCAAAAGTTATCATCTTAGTCTTAGCTTTTCAATTGATTCTTGTATATAATATTTTACTATCGTACAAATAAGTTGTCCATATTTTTGCCTTGCTTCACATACAAATCTATCTAGATTTTTCATCAAGCTTTTGTAAAATAATTTGAAGGTTGCTCCGACTATAGTAATGTTCAATCAAAGAAGACGAGAAAAAAAAAGAAGTTGGTGGTAAAAGGATCATATCAGCAACTTGAAAGGTCTTCCAACTACTAGTTTTGTCCGGTTTAATCATCCACTTTTACTATCTTTAGGGTCCAGTCTGTTATTCAATTTTAATTTAGATTAATTGGAGATAAAGGGGAAAAAAAAAGTCTTCATGATCAGTGCCCAATGGAAGGGAGACAGAAAACGATATACACCTATTAGATCATTTTACATATGTTAAATACTTTTTTGACATATTTTACAATATGGAAGGATGGGCCCACAGATCTTAAGTGAGGGTATTATTCATTTATTCCTGTACAAATTGGGGCCGCATAACGTTAAAACCCTTTTTGACGTATTTATCAACACGGAAGGATGGGCCCACAGATCTTAAGTGGGAGTATTATTCCTGTACAGTAACTTGGACTTCTATAAATTGGGGTTGCATCGGTCCTCTGCATGCCATCCGGACCATCTCTTCCCAGTTTAGCCATTTGTTTCTTCGATCTATTAATTGGTCATCCGTTATTGATAATGTCCATGGCTTCAAAAAATTTGTTCATTGTATGTCCTCCCAAGTGTGCTCAAAAGCCAACTCCCAAAATCGGTAAACCAAAATTTATCGATTTTAAGCATATCCCTGGTGCTAAAAGCTGGAACATTGCTGGTAACCACGCAGTCTGTACTAGTTCCTCGAAGCATTTGAGCCCTCTAACTCAATTGGATTTAACTAGTGTATGTTGACCCTTTCTGTTTTCTGCTGCTCCTCTCGTTTTATGTTTCGTTTTCACGTCTTACATTTGCTGGTAGACTTACATTCTCCACTCCAATTTTGAGGATGTGTCCGATTGCTAGATAACGTTTTGGTGGAGTAAAATGTTCCTTTAAATGTGAAGGATATCCGTCACAGCTCATCTAGATTGTTGCTTTCGTAAGGAAGCAAAGATCTGATTGAGTAGAATTACTGATGGGAAATACTCCATACCTTCTCAACAGATTGTGGATGGTTTTCAGGGCCTCAAATTGCTTTCCGTGTCAGACAGTATAAATGGATCTTTACACGCACATGGAGTTGCGTCATTAGAACCTTTCCTGTCAATTAGGGATAATTATCATTAATTTACTTCAGTTAATCAGTTGTGAGATCATCGCTCAACAACTTAAACTTCTGTAGTTTCTTAAACAATCTCCAGCTGTAAGTAGTCATGAATCTGTTTCTCTCCTCATTCAGGATGGTTCTTGCGTTGTGCTCGAGCAAAAATTGAAGGCATGCAAGCATATGTTGAGCCAACTTGTAGATGACTCTTTGGATGGCTTGGTGCTGATTGATGCTATCCAACGTCTAGGCATTGATCACCACTTCCAAGAGGAAATTGAAGCAATTCTAGAGAGACACCACAAAGTGTTCAGCAGTCATGTTGACAATAACCTCCATGAGGCGGCACTTCGTTTTCGACTTTTGAGACAACAAGGCTACCATGTTTCCGCAGGTTGGTTTCAATAGATTCTTTTGCATCTTACAAGGACTTAAAATCAATCCAACCTTTTAGATGTTATTGCTTTGACAATCTGGCTATTTTGTTGAAATTACTTAAACTCAGACGTGTCTAAACATATTATTTCAGTTGTGAATTAACCATGTATGCACCAGAAATTGAGAAAGTTTTGGACTTGGGACTATATCATTAATTACGACTTATCCGGCTTGGTCATTTATGTCATGCATATATGATGAACAGGAGTGTTCAACAACTTCAAAGACAAGGAAGGAAAATTCCACCAAAACCTAAGTGCCGACATCCAGGGACTAATGAGTTTATACGAAGCTTCGCAACTGAGTGTAGGAGAAGATATACTGGATGAAGCTAATGGTTATAGTTACCAGCTTCTAACTTCCTTAGCCGCACATGCAGACCCTTTTGAAGCTAGACTAGTTAGGCATACTATTGAGCATCCACATCACAAAAGCTTGACTAGATTCATGGCCAGACACTTCT
>JAOSBN010148551.1:0-24445 GCA_027563595.1 Erythroxylum suave | reverse complement strand
TTTCCACATCCTTCTGATCTTCCTTGAAATGAAGGATAGCTCATCATCATCCTCACTTGAGTCTCGGTCAGATTCACCGGTATCATCATTCTTGACTTATCATAGATTCTCCCAAGAGCTTTAAGTCCATTAATGATAGTTTGAAATCGTCCAAACATTTGATCAACAGACTCGTCTTCCTACATTTTAAATAGTTCATATTGATGTACAAGAATACTAATTTTAGACTCTTTCACCTGGTTTGTGCCTTCATGTGCGATGGATAGGGTATCCCACATCTGCTTTGCAGTCTCGCATCCATGAACTTTGTCGTATTCACTTCTGCTCAACACACAACTCAAAAAGAATTTGGCCTTTGAATTTAGCTGAAATCTAACTTTGTGATCGGCTATCCATATATTACAAGGAATGATATTTCCTTCATCATCATCTAGTTTGTATGGTCCATTCTTGATGATATCCCAAAGATCAATATGTGTGGATTCAATGAAGTGCCGCATCCTGTCCTTCTAATGATGATTGTCTTCACCATTGAATGCAGGAGGTCTTGTGACGGAGGCAACTTCAGCAATAAAGACATGTGATTCTCCCATAGATCTTTGTCCTCACTTTGTACCAGTGGTTCTAAGAAACCGAGCTCCGATACCAATTTAAGTGAATCACACGTTAATAAGAACTTGTATATAATAAACTAGATACACAAGAAGGGGGGGTTGAATGTTGTATCTTTTTCGTGAATACAAATTATAAGAACTTCTTGAGCTTGTTAAAAGACTATTGAGAAGTTTATACGAAACTTGTTATGAAATCAAATCGCAATTTAACAACATAAATGAAATGAAGTCAAAGGTAAGAGTGTAGACGCTACAATTTTATACTAGTTCACCCCAAACCATGGGCTACTCCAGTCCTTAGAGTTCGTCTGAGTGTTCCACTATACTTCAAACAATTACAAGCATTCTTTTTGCTTTCAGAGCCTCTTCAGGTCTCTTTCACAAAGTATTCTTTTTGCTATAGCCTCTCCAGGCTCTCAGACTTTTCTCTCTCTTACTAGAAAGGTAGTTTGAGCTTTTGTTACAGTAAGATAGCTCTCTCCGTATTGCACTACAAAAA
This sequence comes from Erythroxylum suave, assembly GCA_027563595.1. NCBI lineage: Eukaryota > Viridiplantae > Streptophyta > Magnoliopsida > Malpighiales > Erythroxylaceae > Erythroxylum > Erythroxylum suave. The sequence goes on along the minus strand of JAOSBN010148551.1, from coordinate 23,332 downwards.
TCTCTTTTGTAAGCACTCAAAGATCACTGATGTCATCTATTCGTTCACTAGTATTTTCTCATTCATTCATTCTCCCGAAAGCTTCGACTGAGACTTGTGTTTATAGTCTCATTCTCTAACTCCTTCTTGATCTTTGACAACCACTTCTTGAATCTTGACAAATGTCTCTTGATTCTTTAAAACCGCTATTTAGTTGAGTTCTGTAACTAACTTCAACTAAGTAACCATCAGATGTATTGACGTAACTTCTTCTAAGTATCGTCTGTGTCTTGCAATTCTTCTATGCTTTGCTCTTCTTCTATGTTTTGCATTTCTTCTGTCTTTTGCATTTCGTCTGTCTTTTGCATTTCTTCTGACTTTTGTATTTCGTTTGTCTTTTACATTTCTTCTGTCTTTTACATTTCTTCTGTCTTTTGCATTTCATCTGTCTTTTGCATTTCTTCTGTCTTTTGCATTTCGTCTATCTTTGTATTTCTTTTATCTTTTGTTTTCGTTTATTTTTTGCATTTCATCTATCTTTTGCATTTCGTCTGTCTTTTTCATTTCTTCTGTCTTTTGCATTTCTTTTGTCTTTTGCATTTCTTCTGTCTTTTGCATTTCGTCTATCTTTGTATTTCGTCTGTCTTTTGTTTTCGTTTGTCTTTTGCATTTCGTCTATCTTTTGCAATTCGTCTGTCTTTTGCATTTCTTCTGTCTTTTGCATTTCATCTGTCTTTTGCATTTCGTCTGTCTTTTGCATTTCGTCTGTTTTCGTTTGTCTTTTGGATTTCATCTATCTTTTGCAATTCGTCTGTCTTTTGCATTTCTTCTGTCTTTTGCATTTCATCTATCTTTTGCATTTCGTCTGTCTTTTGCATTTCTTCTGTCTTTTGCATTTCTTCTATCTTTTGTATTTCATCTATCTTAACTTTTGTACTGCACACTTAACAAACTTATCAAAATGTTCATTTGTTTCTAACATTATTATTATTAGTTTGTCATCAAAATTACAACATCGTAAAGTCCTCCTGACTTAACAGATTTGTGAGCTATCAAGCGAATAAATTTTGAGCTAGAATTGGAGTATAATTTAGGCCTAAATGAGGATGTATAATTGAGTGTGAATTCTGGAAAATTGGAAGTGCAAATGATGTTTCTAAGTAAGTGAAATTCGTGGAGAATTAGAGGAAGAAAGGCAGGGGATGATCGTGGCCTAGTAAAATTTGGTTTTGTCACGATTGTGGGGGAGTTCGCATGATTATGGCCTGATGCATAAGGTTTATTTCTATTTAACTTCCAATTATTGAATTGTTAATAATCTGTATGTGACAATTCTAGACATTAATAGTCCGAGAAGTTTGATAATTGGGAATGTATTGGAAGTGTTCTGATTACATATGAATTTGAAAGTTATTTGTATTCTCAATATATTATTGAATTCCGGACATAGATCTGATGAAGATCTAAATTTGATTGTGCATCATGAATAAATGTTATTGATAACATTTTTTAATGATTTGATGCATCACATTAATATGCATGATCAGATAAAGGCTTTGGGAGATCAATAGCTAGTCTGAAAGAGCTTAAAGCTTAGAATTCTGCACATAGAGCCATTAGCTCCATGATTAATGAGTCAGGTATACATAGTGGGTATGGGATAGTATCTGAAAAGAGCCTGATATTCACAAGGGATATGGGACATATGAAAGACACTTGGTCATGACAAAATAAAAATGAAAGTAGAGTCCTATATGCATATGCATTTGCAAATATATATATAACTATAAATCCATTTTTGAAATTGTGATGATAAAGTGTTATGCCATATTTGTGTTTTTTTTGATAATGTGATTGATTGGGATATGCATGAGAAAATTTTTCTTGTAAGTAATGTCTGACATTCATTATATCTTATTGAGATAAGGAATGATGTGAACTTGGTTATATGTGAGATATTTGTGTATTTGGTGTGAGTGAGCTCATCAAAGATGGTTTGCTCAGTAAGTTCGTAAAACTTGTCAAAACTTGTAGCCTGGCTTTTCAAGTATAAGAGAGGAGACTTAATTCCTAAGACACTCTAGAAAAACATTTTGGAAATTAAGATATGACTCAAAGGTTGGTCAGCTGACATCTGAGGAGTTGTGGATTGTATTATGTAGTTTCGTTTGTCATATAGAAATTTTGTAAAAAGACTAGTAAACTCTCAAATTTCTTGGTAATTTAAATATTTGTTTTAATGAATAGAATATAAAATATGTTTGTAAATGAATGAGGAGTTGAGCTTGTAAGTTTTGAGTTATTTTGTATGATGCCATATAAGTGAAAGTGATTACTCTAACATGTCATTATCATAGGATATGTTCTTGAATGTCTTATGAATATTCAGGTATATACTCTATGGTCGTGGGGTGTTACAAATTTTGGTATCAGAGCATGGCTTGGCATCCATAGGGATATGTAAGACCAATTAGGCATAATATATAGTGAGAGATTTGGATAGTGATCACAATTATTTTTGTTGTAGGCTAACCGCCATAGGAGATCAAGTTCAGAGTTAGTTGACTTAAACGACCTAAAGTCTGTAGGAGCCAATAGGGAGTCTCCTGTACCTATATTTGCACAAATGCCTTTAAAAGTTTCTGAGAGAAAGGAAAGGAGGTATAATAAATTGGGAAAGTAAGGGCTATAGACTTTTAAGAAAGTATAAACCCCATTGAGGTAGAAGGTTGGCTAGAGAGAACGAAAAGGATTTTTGCTTAGATGAACTATGAGTCTGATGAGAAGTTCAACTATGCAGTTTCATTACTGCAAAGTCCAGTATATCAGTGGTCGAAGACTATTCTAGGTAGTGCCATCAAGCCTTGTAGTTTAAAGTGGGAAGATTTTCTGAGGGTGTTTATAGAGAATTATACGCCAAAGATTTATCTGGACAAAAAAATGAAGGAGTTTTTAGATTTGAAGTAGGGAAGTCTAATATTAGCTAAATATAAGATCTGATTTAATGAGTTGATGTGGTATGCTACTGCATTGATACCAATTGAACAGGACAAATGTAGGAGATTTAAAGATGGGTTGAATATGGAAATCAGAACGAGGCTAGCCATTTCTAATTTGGGTCGTTTTATAGAACTACAAGTGGCATCAATCAAAATTGAATAGTTGTTAAAAGATGGTCAGGGAGAGTATAGACAGGAGTTTAGAGTAAAGATGTAGTTTGAGTCTCAGGTTGATTCTGGCAGGAGTTTTAGTAAACATTAGAACAGATCATCTCGATTGCAGACTAGATCGAGACAATCAAAGTTTAGACTAAGAGGTGGATTTATTCAGATTAGTAAAGGTAAAGGGCAAGTTTCAAGAGGACAGTCCTAATAGATTCCTAATTGTGAACATTGTAGTAAGAAGCATGGTAAGGAATGTTAGAGATTATCGGGAGCTTGTTTCTATTATGGCTTTGTTGAACATTAGATTAGGGATTGTCTCGAGACTTTGGGAACAAAGTCTGGAATAAGAGGAGGAACAATGAGTGGAATAAAGTGGAGCTACTAGATTAGTACAGAGAGGAATAGGTGGAGGCAGAACACAATAAGTAGGTCTTAGTGTCAAGACTAAGGTGTGGAGTAACCAACCGCAGTATCAGGCTAGGATCTATGCCTTCATTAGATAGGAGGTGCAGAACTCCCAAGATATGGCAGCAGGTGAGTTGAATGTCTTTAATTCTGAAGCATTTTCATTAGTAGATCTAGGATGTACTCATTCATTCATCACATTGTATGTGACATCTAAACTACATTATGAGAGAGAGATGTTAAATTGTGATTTAGAGGTAAGTACACTAGTAGGTAGTACTACAGTTATTGGAGAGGTGTGTAAAGGGTGTAGCATTCGAATTGATCAGGTAAAGTTGGAAGCCGATATGATAACATTGCAATTGAGGGAGATAGACCTTATCTTCGGTGTAACACCCATATACCCCCTAAAAGGATATGAAAATGCTACACAAAATAGAACTAAAACATACCAAATATTTCAAAGCACTTCCAAAACTTAAGCAAACATACATTACATATCATCAGATATTCATTTTATAAATTGAACATATCATAATACGCCATAAATTCAAAATCCAACCTATATTAAGATTATTACAAACCATTTACATCAAAATACAATATGTCTTATTACATTTAATACAATTAAAAACAACTCAAAAACTCAAATAAAACAACTTCCAAGCATATCAAGTCTTTCATTAGCCACTGCGGTTGTCTTTGTCCCAGTCCTTAAATCTTCTTATCAAAACCTACACGGAGGCAAAATCACCTTGTTAAGCATAAAGCATAGTGGGGAATAAGTAAACATAATGCATAATAATGACTATTTCTACAGTCGTCTAATATTTATATATACAAATTCAAATCATATCACAACAATCTTTAATTGTTCATATTATAGAGTAATCCAAACAATATGTCTCAAAACTAAATATGGTTCATCAATAAAGAGCATTCTTACATAAGAACAAAACTTATAAATATCATAATAGAATGTATAGGTATTAGAGTTGAATATCAGAATAGGATATAATCCTTTCATATCAAAATCTATATTGTATCATAGCAGAACATGTTTTGTATCAAATCAGAGCATATCTTGTATTAAATTAGAACTTGTTTATATCAAAACAAAAAATTTATTAAAATACAAACATGTTAGCTTGCTAATCCTTTTTACAGAAATGAGTAATGGGATTAAAACAAGAGAGATTTATGTTTCAGTAACAGGAGACGTTGGAGTGTCAATATCAGGAGACACTGGAGTGTCAATATTATGAGACATCGAAGTGTCACAAGAGCAACTGTATACCTTTCTAGGCATATCTATTTATCGATGACTAGGACTTAACAGTTTTAAAACAATGCATTTCAAATTTCAGAATCACAAGAAAATAATGTAGTATAAACATATGTCTTTATTACATTTTTCTCAAATTGAAAATATTCACTGCCTTGTGATCAAAATCAATATGCCTTATAATCGTAAGCATTTGCATCAATATGTTAATGAAACTTTAAGTCATTACGTATTACATATTATCACAAAAATTCCCAATTCACAAATATCCATATCCAATTCACATCACTTAAAACCCTCGGAATGCATTTGTATTCTCAAGAACACATGCATTTTGAACATACCTTTCATTTTTATATGAGACACATTATTCATTAACCACGTATTCTTTAAGTAATCATGTCAATTATCAATCTATAACTATGTTAACTTTTACTCAATTAATCTAACATCATCCAGGTTCATTTAGTACCTCGATTAAGTTTAATTAAACCATTATTAAGCACCTGAACTTTTTATAGTCATACAATTGTCTAAAACCAACATTTTCTCCTTCTTAAGTACTGTCCACCTTCTGACAATCATGACAGAAGCTATTGCATCTGCCTATGATCATGGCCCACCCCATTTGCTTATGAATTTCTAGATTTTACACCTTCACTCTAAATTCCAAACACCTTCATTTCCATACATATATCATGGTCTCTTCTCGTTCCCATGTTGCTTCCTTAAGTGCATGATGTTGCTAAAGTATTTTCACCAAAGGTGTTTGCTTGTTCCTGAATTGTCGAACTCCTCTAGCTAAAATAGACACAGGATCTTCTTCATAAGTCAATCTGGTTGTACGTGAATTTCTTGCACTGGAATCTTATTTGTATCATTAGACCGATATTTTCTTAACATGGAAATATGAAACACGTCATGTAACTTAGCCAATTCTTCAAGAAGAGCTAATTGATAAGCTTCCAATCCGACTCTTTTAAGAATCTCATAAGGTCCAATATTACGTGGGTTGTGCTTAACTTTCTTTCCAAACGAAAGTATGTGCTTCTACGGCAATACTTTCAAGAATACCTTATCACCTATCTGATACTTAGTATCTTTTCTTTTTAAATCGGCATATCACTTCTGCCTATCATTGGCAACTTTCAATCTTTGTTGGATAACTTGCATTTTCTCTTCAGTATGATTCAAAATATTAGGCTCGATCATTTTTTTCACTTAATTCAGTCCAATATACTGGAGTTCTACACCTCCTACCATATAGGGCTTCATAAGATGCCGTATCAGTACTACTTTGATAACTGTTGTTGTAAGCAAACTCCATCAAAAAAATAGTTATCACAACACCCTGGGAATTCTAACACATAAACCTAAAGTATAACTTCCAATATTTGTCTAGGAATGGAAAGAAGTACTAATCTTAACTTGAGTACCCAAAGCTTTTTGTATACTTTTCTAAAATCTCAAAGTAAATCGAGGATCATGATTAGAAATAATATATAGTGGCACCCTATGCAACCTCACTATATCATTTACATAAGGGTCTGCAAGCATATCCAGTGAATAATCAGGACAAACAGGTGGAAAGTGAGCAAACTTTGTGAACTTATCAACAATTACCCATACAACATCATGCTCCCTTTGAGTGAGAGGAATTCCAATGACAAAATCCCCATAGTAATGTTCTCCCATTTACACTGAGGAATCGAAATAGGATATAATAAACCAGATGGGACTTGGTGCTCAATCTTAACCTGCTGACATGTTCAACATTTTGATACATAATCCACTACATCACATTTCATACCTGACCAATAGTGATGCTGCTTCAGATCTTAGTACATCTTATTTCCACCATGATGCATTATAAAGACATTATTATGGGTCTCAAACAATAACTTTTTTTTCAATTCATCATTAGCTAGCACATACATTCGATCTTTATAATATAAATCACCATCTCCTTTCATAAAAAGTCTAGTTGTTTGCCTTCCCGAGTTGCTAAAATAAGTTGTTGCAACTTATCATCAACTTTCTGAGCATCACAAATTTCTTGCCTCAAAGTAGGCCTAGCTTCCAATTGAGCTATTAACGCCTTATTAGATGCAAGTATCCTTTCTCTTTGCTACACTGATAATGTTGAAATAGTCTTCTGACTCAAGGCATCTACCACAACATTAGCCTTACCTGGATGGTAATCCACAATGTAGTCATAATCTTTAAACAGTTCTAACCAATGCTATTGTCTCAGATTAAGTACCTTATGAGCAAGTAGGTGCTTCAACCTTTAATGATTAGTAAAAATCCTACATTTTTCACTATATAAATAGTGCCGCTATATTTTTAAAGCAAACACTACTACTGCAACTACCTTTCCATCCTACATCAAAACATAGCCTAAACTATTTTTAGACGCATCACTAAATATAACATATTGCTTACCATAAGTGGGTTAAGTTAATACAAGAGCTTCAGTAAGCATTCTATTTAGTTAATAGTAGACCGCTCATACTTCGCTCCTTTTTATAGCAGTTTAGTCAAAGGGGATGTTATTACTAAGAATCCCCTCATAAACTAGTGATAGTAACCTGCTAAACTTAGAAAACTTCTCACTTCTGTCATGCTCGCTAGTGGCTTCTAGTTAACATTTGCTTTAATATTACTGGGATCAACTCTAATCCCTTGAGAAAACACAACATGCCCTAGAAAATATAACTTTTGAAGCCAAAAATCTTATTTACTTAGCTTAACATATAGCTTCTTTTCTCGTAGGGTTGTAACACTACCCACAGATGCTCAATATGATTATGCTTATTCTTGGAATAGACCAGAATATCATCTATAAACACCACTACAAACTAGTCTAAATAGGGCCTAAACACTTTATTCATGAGATTCACGAATGTAGTTGGAGCATTAGTTAACTCGAATGGCATTACCAAGAATTCATAGTGTCTATAATAGATCTTGAATGTAGTCTTCTGAACATCCACATCCTGTACCCGAAGTTAATAGTATCCTGATCACGAATCTATCTTTGAAAATACTCTTGCATCTTTCACTTGGTCAAACAGATCTTCTATCCTTGGCAATGGATACTTATTCTTTATGGTGACTCTGTTTAGTTGCCTGTAATCAATGCATATCTGGAGAGTACCATATTTCTTCTTAACAAACTAAACCGGTGCTCCTCAAGGTGAGACATTAGGCCAAATGAACCCTTGAGCTAGTAGCTCTTGCAAATACACCTTCAACTCCTTCAATTCAGTAAGAGCCATCTTGTACGGTGCTCTGGATATAGGAGCAGTGCTAGGCATAACTTCAATAGACAACTTGACTTCCTTTTCAGGAGGAAGTCTGGGTAGCTCTTGAGGAAACACATAAGGAAATTCATTCACTACTAGAATATCTTGTTGTTTCATACTATCCTTCCTCGAATAAACCATAAAAGCTAGATAAGCTTCATACACCTTCCTTGAAAACTTCTGAGCTTGCATAGCAAATACCACATTAGCTAGAGAATCAGTGTGGATGCAGTGCATTATTATTTCAAATTGATTAGGTTTCCTAAGCACGACTATTTTAGCACTACATTCAACCACTGTTTGATGCTTAGATAACCAATCCATACCCAAGATCAAATGAAATTCATGAAAAGGAAATCTAATCAAATCCCCTACATAATCACTTCCTTGGATCATAATAGGACAGTTTATATAAACATGATTAATTATCAAACTATTACCCAGAGAACTGGTTACATGAATATCATACTCTAACTGAGCTATAAGTATTCCTTTATCAAGAATTTCTCCATCACAAGCCCCCCTATACTGGAGGTGGAGAAGGTGGCACTTCAGCTTCACCTTGATTGACCCCAAAGGGTCTCAATATGGATGGACGAGATCTTTCCATAATCAAATCTAAAACCATAACTGGGACAACTTGCATTAGGCTAAACACAACTCTTATATCCAAGTGTAAGCAATAGTTAAGCAGTGGTTAAACTAGAATTGCCTAAACCATACTCTAACACTAAACAATGTAACACCCATATACCCCCTAGAAGGACATGCAAATGGTACTAAATATTTCAAACCACTTCCAAAACTCAAGCCAGCATACATTACATATCATTATATATTATTTTATAAAGCGACCATATTATACATTTTGTGTTTGTCATAATACATGCTATAAATTCAAAAGCTAACCAGTATTAAGGTTATTATAAACCATTTAAATCAAAATAAATTATGTCTTATTACATTTAACATAATTCAAAAACAATTTAAAAACTTAAACAAAACAACTTCCAAGCACATCAAGTCTTTTATTAGCCACAGTGGTTGTCTTTGTCCTAGTCCTTCAATCTTCTTATCAGAACCTATACAGAGGCAAAACCACCTCGCTAAGCCTAAAACTTATTGGGGAATAACTAAACATAATGCATAGTGACGACTTTTTCTAACTGGTGCCTAACATTCATATATATAAATTCAAATCATATCACAACAATCTTTAATTTTTCATATTGCAGAGTAATCCAAACAATATGTCTTAAAACTAAATATGATTCATCAATACAGAACATTCTTACAATAGAACAAAACATATAAATATCAGTACAAAATGTGCAAGTATCAAAATTGAATATTAGAGCAGGATATAATCCTTTCAGATCAAATTCTGTCTTGTATCAGAGAAGAACATGCTTTGTATCAAATCAGAGCTTATCTTATATCAAATCAGAACTTGTTTATATCAGAAATGAACTTGTATCAAAATAAAAACATGTTAGCCTACTAATCCTTTTTACCGAAGTGGATAATGGGACTAGAACAGGAGAAACTTATGTCTTAGTAACAGGAGACCCCAAAGTATCAATATCAGAAGATGTCGAAGTGTCAAGATTAGGAGACACTGAAGTGTTAATATTAGGACACACTGAAGTTTCGATATCAGGAGACACCAAAGTGTCAATAGAGCGGCTGCAGACCATTCTAGGCATGCCTATTTAACAACAACTAGCACTTAACAGTTTAAAAACAATCCATTTCAAATTTCAGAATCACAAGCAAATAATGTAGTATAAACATATGTCTTTATTACATTTTTCTTAAATTGAACATATTCACTCCCTTTCGATCAAAGCATCAATATATTAATGAAATAGTAAGTCATTACATATTACATATCATCATAGAAATGTCCAATTTATAAACATCCATATCCAATTCACATAACTTAAAATCTTTGGAAAACATTTGTATGCATCTTGAACATACCTTAGTTTTTAGTATGAGACACATTATTCATTAACCACATATTTTTTAAGTAATCATCTCAATTATCAATTCATAACTACATTAACTTTTACTTAATTAATCTAACATCATCTAGTTTCATTTAGAACCTCAATTAAGTTTAATTAAACCATTATTAAGTACCTTAACCTTTTATAGTCTAACAATTGTCAAAAACCAACATTTTCTCCTTCCTAAGTACTGCCTATGATCATGGGGTAATTTCTCGCAGTCATAATAGAAGCTACTACATCTACCCACGATCATGGGATGGGTGCCACGATCGTGGCCTGCCCCATTTTCCTGTGAATTTCTATATTCAACACCTTCATTCCAAATTCCAAACACCTTCATTTCCATACATATATCATTCTCACTTATACCTTATCAATGCTTCAATCCCTTATTAAATTCATATCCAATTCCAACTCAAAACCATTTGTTTGACAGCTCATAACCATAGTCCTTTATGCATCAAAACCGAAATAGAAATTATCATACAAGCTTCATTTTTCTAGCACTCAATTACCAACATTATAACACATATTACATGCCAATTCAATTATCATAAAACTTGTATGAATATATGCTATCAAGTTTAGAATTTTGTTACCTATTTAACTTCAAATTCGTACTTCAAAGAATAAGTTAATCCAGCCCTTCCAAGTAATCAGCACACGTCTATAATCTAGGCATAAATTTCAGCACTAACAAGATAATAACATAAAAAATAACAGGTCTTACTTTTTGATTGTTTAGTGTTTGTTTAGGTTAAAAATTGTGTTAGTTCATAAATATTTATATTTAAAGTGTTTTTTTTGGGTAAGAACATGTATTTAAGCTTCAATTATATATATATGAGGTGTCATAATGAGTTTGTTGTTGTTTTAGGGCATTCGAAGAGCCACAATCATGAGGAATCTGCCACAATCATGATAGATAGCCAAAAAAGTTGGCCACGATCATGGCACTAAAGGCTACAGTTGTGGCCTGCGTGTAGATAGACGTAGGGATGCTTTTGGGTTCGAGTTTTTGAGGGACATTTTGGACCCTAGAAAAACACTAGGGTTACCTTAATTGGAAAAGATTTTAAAAGCATTATGATGTAACCCTAGAAAGGATCTTTTACAATTAGCATCTATTTCAAAACCTTAAAAAGAGAGAGAAAGAAGGGAGAGAGAGAAGAAGAATAGGAAGAAGAAGTGGATCCCGACGCCGCTGCTCCCCTGATCAAACAGTATCTTGACGCTGTTGCGTTCCTGATTTATCCAACCTAAGTTCTGTTTTCTCTTCATTTCCTTTTTCATTTAAATGTATAAAGTTGAGATGGATTGTATGGAAATGGATTTCGAGTTGTTGATAATGTTTTAAACTCTCCTTTAAGATTTTACTTTGAGTTAATGTTAATTTAGTTTTTTTTTATTTATTGGTTTGGGTGTTGTGATTAATTAATATGTTTTCTTCTTTTAGAAACAAACAAAGAGGGTGAGCTGGATAAAAATGATTAGATCAGATTAATGAGGGGTAGGCGATCTAATTGACCATTTAATCAATTTACTCAATAATTTCATGGAGAGAGATCCAGTGTAAGACCTGATTGCTTATTAGAGAGCTTCAAAACTAATTAGAACTATGGGTAATTTGTGAATTGAGAGATTGGAAGTTCCATAATTTGATTAAGGTTTATAATTTAGGGTTTAATGGTTATAAATAGAGAGAGAGAGAGTAATTAACTTTATGACCATATAAAATTGACACCCTATAAACACATAAATGGCTAGATTAAGATTAATGATAGGTAAAATCCCCTCTCTCATAACTTGATTAACTTTCTAAACGGATTTGCATTGTTACTTGTGTGACTGTCCATTTTAATTATATTTTATTGAAATTTTCACTTTCCAATTTTCAAATAAATTTCTCGTATTTACTTTACGTGTTCACTTGTATAGTTTTTATTTCTTTTTATTCTTTTCTTTGAGTCTTAAACAATGAACAACCTAAATTAAGTGGTGCCTAAGTATAATCTCTATAGGACGATATTTACTTTTTACTAAAAGTAACGACCTGTATACTTGCGATTTTTAACGTAAAACAAGTAGTTTGTTTTTGCAATCAGCATTATGAGATATTAAAATTTTAAATTTAATGTAATTGAATGGTTTTTATGTGAATAGAAAATTATTTTAGAGTCTTACGATATGATTTTAAATGATTGATTTACTTCCAATGAGTATAATGGGAAATGAAAAAGGTATAATAAATAGCTCATTGGTGGTTATGGATTTGAGGTTCGAAAGCTAAAGAGTCCATGTGAGGTATAAGAAATGCAAGAAAAATATTATTGATTATTGATTATAATTAGAGACAATGAGCAAGGAAATGTTTATTACTCAAAAGTAGACAATAAAATTGTTTTGTGGAGAACCCCAATCAAAAAAGTTTCATTAGTAGTAATATAAGTAGTTGTGAATCTTGATAATGGTAAATGGATAGTTTGTTGTATGGCTAAGTTAGAAAAGTTGTGACTAAACTAAGTACTAGTGAGAAAGTGAAAGCATTGATTTAGAAAAAAGGAATTTTATGTGGAGATAAGTTATAAATTCTAGGGGCATTTTATTAAGAGGTAATGATACGTGTATGTACTAGTCATGGTTGCACATAAGAAAGAAATTCTAGATTAAATCACTCACCAGTGTGTGCTATGCATTTTAGGAACATAAAGGGGCATCCTACCTTGAAAGGGCATTATGATAAGGTAGGAAAAAATGGTGATAGCAAAGTATATGTTCAAATGCTTTTTAAAACAATAAATTAAAGGTAATAGCCAAAGAACTAATAAAAAATTACTCAGCCACTCCCTATTCAGGAATAGAAATGGAAGCATGTTATAAAGGATTTGACGGAAACAATTTCGTAAAATCTAAGTGGATATGATATTATATGAGAGATAAAGGATAGAATTACAAAATTTGCCCATTTCCTAACCATCTAGAGTAGGAATTCTCTTGATAGATTAATCAAGTTATAAGAGATTGGAAGTTTATATTTACGTAGAGTGTTGGTATATAAGGATGAGATAGATGAAAGAAAATTAGTTGGGATGAACTATTTCAGATAACCACAAATAGGATCAAAATTTTTTAGGTTAAATTGATAATACCGAAAATCGACAGTAGAGCTAGGCATAGACATGGAGGAAGAATTTGGTGTTTAAAGTGAGAAACAGAATAATTTTTGCAAATATCATCATGGAAAGGAAAAGCTTATTTTAGACAATGTGACAAGTTAAGCCCAAGATATATTGGTCCATATGAAGTGATTGATAAAGTGGAAGTAAAAAAGGGGATGCAAAATCAATATCCGTAATTTTGAGATGACTAAGATTGTTTTAAATTTTGAGGATGAAATTTTTTATAAGTAGGGGAGAAATTGTAATATCCTAGTTCAATTATTATACTGTGTAATGTGTTGTATGTACATTTTATGAAGTAAGTTCTATTTATGGTATACCAGAGTAATTTAAGCATTTAAATTTATTATTGAGGTTATAATAAAGATCACGAATATGCCACAGATGGTTCTAGACTTGATCGAAAATTTCTCTGAAAATCTTCAAAAACAGTGAAAGGCTACAAAATGAATCTAAATGAGCTTTAAAAGCCTTAAAATGTTCTTTGAAGATTTAGGTGACACTTTTGAATGAAATCCAGATGATTATAGTAAATAGTATTTTTTGATGAATAGTGAATTTGAGTGAAAACTATTTCCACTTGAATAATGATCTTGGGGAACCAACACTAAAAATTTGAAAAATTCCCAGAATGGATATTAAATTCTAATGATACTGAAATGGATTGAAAGTAAGCCCAATTGGATGAATTTTAGGAGTTTCGAAATTTTAGTGTTAAAATGGCTTTTTTGGAAAATAATGGGTATTGAGAATTTTAAAGCCATTCGAATTTTTTTAAGTATCCAATCAATAAGTAGTGACCATAATTAGAGTATTTCATGGTCAATTTGATGATAAGACAATTGTGGAATAATTTCATGATTTAATTTGGTAATTTGGTGAATTACAAACATTAAAGGGAAATTTGATCTTTTTGTATTCATTAAGGGCAATTTGGTCTTTTTACATGATATTAGTGGATTGATGAGTCATTAGAGATGACCAATGAGAAAATGACATGTGTGTGATGAGTCATTAGAGACAACCAATAGGAAAGTGACGTATGTAAAGCATTAAATAGTATAAAAAGCTTGAATTAAGATAAAAGTTGATTCATTTGGTGATTAGCTATGAGAGAGCATCATTAAAGAGTCCAAAAACTAAAAGAAATGAGGAGTGAAGTAAGGAGGAATGTCAAACATTGTTGGAGAAAGGAGGGAAGAAAGAGAAAAAAAGAAAAAGAAAAGCAAAAGAAGAAGAGGGAGCTTTGGCTATGACATGGATAAGTGTTCCAAAGAGTTATTCACACTTTTCTACCTCTAATCAACCATCCAATGTGATCACATAGCCATCCAAGTGAAGAGGAAGAAGAAAATGTGTTGGTAATCTTGCTAATTTTATTAAAATTTTTGGAGCTTTTAGGTTATAGTTGCTATGATTCACACCCTTTTGATGAGATATCAAGGTTTCATTACATTGGAAGCAATTAGGAGAAGAAAATTGAAGAAAACTAACTTGTGGAACCTTGGTCAAATGTGAGATCTATTGACTATGTTTTATTTTTCCATTTTATGATTTAAGATTATTGAATGACATTAGGAGGATAGTTTAATGATGAAATAATGAAAGAAAAACCATGGAAATGAATAGATGAGTTAGTTTAATGATGAAATAGTGAAAGAAAATCGATGGAAATGAATAGATGAGTTTTTGGCCAAGGTTAGGATTTTTAATATGTTATGATCCAAAATTCTATTTTAATGCTTTATGATGTTCATAACAAGATTTTTATGCTAATGAAGTAAAGAAATGAAAAAGAAATGATTTGAAATTGGTTGTGGTTGACATTTGGCCAAGGGTACTTGATTTTAGAAAATTTTGTTAATCAAATTATATGGCTTAAATGTGTTTATTAAAATGTAATGGAGGTGAATTTGGATTGGTTTTAAGTGTTAGACATCAAATGGAATTGAATTGGAAAAATTTAATGTTAAATATGTTAAGTTTAGCCTTAAAGGCATTTTTTGTATTAAAGTGTGGTTATGATGTAGTGAGTATGTGAATGCAATTAAGGATGGTCATTAAGTGTATTTGTGGTGTTGGAAACATTAAATGAAGTGCTATGTTATTATTTAGAGAAAAATTAGTATATAGAGTATATGTCATAAGTAATAAAGTTGACATGGTTTATAGTTTATTTTATTGGAAAATATATTAAAGAATTGAATGTATTCATATTAGGTTTTCAAATCAAAAAATAAAATCAGCTGAAAATTTCAAAGTGTTGAAAAGGAAACTAGCAAGTTGTGAATGTATTTTTATTCATTTTATTTGAATAAATTCTTTACAAAAGAATTGATGACATGCGACTTTGTTTGATATGGTTATGAGTTTTGTGTGAATGATACATTATAAATGAATATTACTAGTATAAGCGTATATTTTAGCAATATATGAATTGAAGTTTGAAAGTTAAAATTCATATGATTTGATGTTTCATTGAAATTATGTTATTGGTTGATAAAAAAGAACTAATTTTTAACTTATAGTACATTGTTAGGCTTTATACATGTTATTATACTTGTTTATAGTGGTCAATCTATAATTAGTAAGTGATGTAGAGCAAACTCCTTAAGTAGTGATTAACTAGTCTAAGGTAAGCGATGCAGAACCAACTCTGTAACTACTAGTTTATAGTGGTTAACTTGCTATATTTAGGTAATATAGAAGCACTCTATAACTAGTGGTTAACTAGTTATGGGTAAGTGATCTAGAACTAACTCAGTAACTTTATGCCTAGTGTACCATATGGTAAAGAAACTAGTTAAGTAAGAAAATTCATGAAAATAATAATGATGCCATTATGAAAATCAAAAGTAACTTGAGAGGCATCACATATTACCAATTCTAGTGGTTGACTTATTTTCAGCATAAAAGGAAAATGGAAACTTGTATATTATGAGTCTAATTTCAGAAAGCATTTCGAAATAGTATTTTAGAAAATTAAAATTATGGTTTACAAACTGTTAAGTTATTAGCAGATTTGATGATGTAAGGATGTATATTTATGGCGACTACTTTACCATGAGCTTTCTTATTGTATGGGATTATTTTAGTTATGATGTTATGAAAGGTTTAACTTTAAGTAAAATGATTAACACTCATTGAGCTCTTCAAATATATGCCCTCGTGTAAGATTACAGGAACCATGCTTAGTTGTTTTAGCTTAAGTTTTAGGTTCGAGTATCTTCTAATTGAGATTCCAAAAGAATTTATGATTGAAAGGACAAATTTATATATTTTTTCCAATTACATCAAGATTTGTGATTTTAGGATTACTAAAAGAAATGTAGATGATAAGCTAGACCTACATTAAAAAGATAGTAGAAGCTTGGAAGTCCTTTCCCAAAAGGTTAATGAATTTACAATATCCTCTTCCACCTTATGGGATGATCATATGTGAAGTTAGCCTGATCCAATCAAGAGCATAATAAAGAGATGATATAAAACTTATAGGTTTTTCTTTATACATTTCTTTAATTTTATATCCCTTATTTGATTTTTCTCTTATCAATGTTTTTGTCTTTTTTTCCATAAACATAAATATGAACATATTGACTACAATTAAGGTCATCAATGAGAAAATGGTCTTTTGTTTTTTCTTCTTCGTCAAAAAAAAAAGAGACAAATGGTCAGACACAATGATTAGTTGAAAATGATTGAGCCTTTACCAATACTTCCTTTACTTGCACTCTCGTCATTCCATCCATAACGGGTATTGTGACTCATATAAAAATAGTCACTAAGCCTCTAAAACTTGTCAAAATTTATGGCAATTAATATCATTAATGAAATATTAAGAAATATATATGGTGTTTTGGGAAGGATAAAATCAACTTGAAGATGGTTAAGTGATAGTTGCAAATTTCATCATGTTTTGTGGGCAGTTTAGTTTATATTTAGTAGCTAATTTAGGTTAAAATTGTGTGTGTTAGTAAATATTTGTGTTTTGAATGTTTTGTAGGTTAAAGCAGGATTTTGAGCTTCAAATTTTTTTATTTGAGATGCCTTGATGAGTTTGCTACTGTTTTATAGAAAACAGTGGATAATAGAGAAGATTCGGACAAAACTCGGGAGCTAACTCAAGGCAGAGATCATGACAAAATGATGATGGAAATGCCATGATCATGATAGAAGGCAAAAATCTTGGCCATGATCATTCCACTAACGGCCATGGTCATGGCCTGTTCACGGACAGATGAGGGGCTACTTTTGGTTTTAAGTTTTTGAGGGACTTTTTGAACCCAGAAAAAGCCTTAGGGTTGCTTTAATAAGAAAAGATTATAAAAGGAACATAATGCAACCCTAAAAGAGAGTTTCACTTCTACCATTTTTGGAAAACCCTAAAGGAGAGAGAAAGAATTGAGAAGAGGAAGCGGAAAAGGAAGAAGAGGAGAAGAAGTAGGTCATCCGATGTTGCTGACTTCCCAGATAAGTAGGTCTTTTGATGCTGTTGGCTTACAGATTATCCGATCCAAGTTCTTCTCCTTTCCATTTTCATTTTTGTTCCTTCATTGTATAAGATTGAAATGGATTTAATGAATGATGGATGTTGGATTTTTAATGATGTTCTAACTCTTCCTTTAGGATTTACTTTAATTTTATGTTAATATGATTCATAGTTCTTCCATTTATGAAAAAAAAGAAAGAAAAAAGAAAAAATTTGAAAAGGAAAAGAAAAGAAAAGAAAAAGGAAGAATAAAATAGTAGCATCAATAAGTACAGAATATTAGTTATGTATGTATACCTTGGAGTTATGTTTTGTTATCTGATTTTTATTCACTTTTTATTTTACTAATGCTTGTGCTTAACCTTTTTTTTCCTCTTTACCAACCTTAACCCTTACCATATTGCAACCCTATATAAGTCCTTTTGATCTATTTATGCTTGTAATCATTGTAGAGAAGAATTGGTGTATTAGCAAGCCTATGGTAGTGTAGTTTCCTATAGGAAGTGTGAGCGAAACATTATCCATTAGACACTTGAGGGAAATGAGTGAAAATGTGAGAAAGATTCATTTTTGCATCTTTACTTATCTTTGAGTGATGGTGTCAATTGTTGAATTTGCTTATGTAAACAAATGAAAAAGTAGTCAAAATAGGTGTATTAACTTGATATTTGAGCTGGCTTGAATTTAAGGGATTGCATGCTTTCATCTTTGTGAAGATGAAGTGATAGAATTGATTGGTTATATTAATTTTTCTTGAGGACAAGTGAAGATTTAAGTGGGGGGTTGATGATAGGTATGCATTAGTAAATGTTTTTTTAGTTAATTGGCATGTGTTTTCTTGGATAATTGTTGATCATTGTTATAGTTTAGGATTCATTTTATATGTTTTCATTCAGTTTGATTTCCATTGTTTTTCTATTGTGTTTGATGTTAATTTGGGGTAAGAATTGACTATTTTTATGTACAAAGGAAGTTTGAGCAACTTGGAAATTCACCTAGAGATTAAAGAGGAGAAGATAAGAGGAATCCATCTGTTTAAAATTACCACGATCGTGGGAATCATGCCCATTCCCACGATCATGGGAATTACAATCTGAATCAACAGGACTTCATTAAACTTATGGTTTTTAGACTATTAAAGGATAATTAAGCCTATATCTTAAAGGAGAGAGGAAACCCTTTTGTTGAAACACCATCTTTGAGTAAAGAACACAAGATTTGAGGGTTGGGGAAAATAGCACATCAACATCCAAAATTCCAAATTTTGGCAAAGAAGAGAAAAAGCTTCCTTTATTCAATTTTCTATATTTTTATTTCCTATAATCTTTGTAAGATGGATTATTATGTTATGGAGACTATGTTAGGCTGATTTAGTTTTAGAAATTGCTTTTGAACTATTTTGTTAGAACTCTTATTTTATTAAATTGAATGAAATGCCTTTCATGATTATTGATGTTATTTGTTATCTTGCAACAAATCAAGAGAGTGAGTAAAATTAATTGTGTAGGATTGTACAATGAGAGTTGGTGTAGGATTGTACAACGAGAGTTGGCAGCGTATATATAGACAATCATAACGTTAATTGATTAGTTAGAAGAGAGATCTCCACAAATTCAAATGATCACCCATAGGATAGTTTAATAACTAGTTGAATCAGTAGAGTCATTTGCTAGGTTATGAGATCGTCTAATTGATTCCCTTCAATTCGACTAGGGACAATTAATTACACCATTTTTTTGAGAAATTTAAAAAATTTCATTGAATAAAGGGAAGTTACATCATTAAATGTTAACCCATATAGGCAAGAGATGACATCGTGTTCCACATGAACAAAAATGACGTCAACGCAAATTGAGCTTCTTGATAGCTAACAAGCCTAATGGGATCAACGCCATGTGAGAGTAATTGACGCTGACTTAATTAAGCAAAATGAACTTCCTCTTTTGCAAGTCTACGAGAAGATACCCGATTAGGGCTGGCAATGGCGATGGTGCTGGCGATCGGAAGATGGTGCGCCATTCGGAGGCTCTCCAATAGACTCAAAATCACTAGCCGTGATAGATAACCTCGATCTTGAGTCAGCTTGCAGGGGATTGTGCATTCCATAGACTCTAAGCCGTTGCATCTTCCCCAGTGGTGAGAATGCGCAACTCCAACTTCATCCAACTTTGCCATGCTAGATCGGATAACTCCAAAGAGATGAATGATTCCAATTTCATACCATTCACTGCGTCTTATATTATATAACTCTTCAGCAAGATTTGAGATTGAACTTTTGAGTTGGTCTTTACTAGATCTGTTATTGTCTGTCAAGGAGGAGGCCAGCTTGAGGAGTTTGTTTCAGGTAAGGCTCTTTGTTCTGGTGATTCAAGTTTTCTATTATGTCCTTTACAATCTAAACATGTTCTAGCTAACTTGCTCTGATCTCCACAGGGGTCTTCCTTAGAGAGTTGTGGAGCAGTGATCCCCCTAAAGGTTACCCAAGTAGGTACTTGATCTCATCATTCCTACTGAGATAGAATAGCTGCATTTGTTAAACTGTTGAGATATGTGGGGTTTCTCTGCGTCTATCTGCATATGTTGGTCTGAGGAACTATGTAGAGTTCCTCTGCTTATATGATTAGAGGAGATTAGGGAAGCATAGGATTGAGTTTATAATCTCCATATATGTATCAACCTCCTACTACAGTATCAGTTGAACTGATTGATGATCAGTTGTTCCCGTATACTAGTAGTGGTGAGGTCCATAATAAAGCAGAGACAGTTTGCCTTATCCCTAAGCCTTCTGCTATTCCTTTCCATCCAAATGTTCTGAGCACATATAGCAGTCGATAGCAACATGATATCTTTCTCATGCTATGCCTTCTTCAAGTGTGGGATAGCTAGTAGAACATTTGTAAATCTGTCATAGGAGTAGTCAGCTGAACATGGAAATGAGATCCTTTTCCAGAATTCTTTGGAAAAAGAACAATTGAAGAATAAGTGATCTCTAGATTCATCCTCTTGTTTACATAGTAAACAGAGCCTGTAGATGGATAGAAAGTTTAATCTATCCAAGGTACTTAGTCTGTTCAGCATAATGAGCCAAAAGAAAAAGCTTACATTAGGTCTTAGTACCTTGTGCCAAATTAGTTTATCCCATCTAACAAGAGTAGTAGACCTTTCCCTTAACCTTCTTACATCTTTAGTAGTTATCTCTGAAATGGGGATACCCTTCCATAAATAGATGTCACTTTCCGTTTGATTGGGGAATTGAGGTAAGGATAGCATTCTAACCTTAACTGGGGAGAGTGTACAATATCCATTCCTGATTATTGCTTGGAGCTTAGTATCCATAGGGAATCGGATTAGTAAAGATCTTGCCAATGGATTTTATATAAGTAGACTAGTCCCTGTCCAATTATCAAACCATAGTGATATTCATGTAACCGTCCCAATCTGACAGTGAATATGTGGAAACAATTCCTACCTCAATCTGAGTAGTTGGTTGAAAAACTAGGTGTAGCTAGTTTTGAGTTGGAGAGCCTACAAACCACCTTCATTTAGTATATAGGAGTGGATCCAAATGGACCACATGGTTTGTTTCTCACTTAGTAGTCTCCAGATCCTTTTAGAAGTGAGTAGTCTATTTTTGCTGAGAAGCGAATCCAGGCCTAAACCCTCTTCTTCTTTAGGTTGGCAAACTATCTTCTAACTAACTTTGGCCATTCCTTTATCTCCATTCTGTTTACCCCATAGAAGTTGTTTCATCATCTTTTCAATCATTTTGATTAGCCCTTTTAAGAGAATGAGATAGGAACATTAGTAGGTATTCATAGATAAGATCACCGATTTCAGAAGTTGAATTTTGCCACTATAAAATAGTTCTTGATTTGTCCAAGCCCCCAATCTTTTCTATATCTTTCCATTAAAAGGAAAGCAGTCACAGAACCTTAGTCTTCTTGAAGAGATAGGAATCCTCAAATAGTGCAGGGGAGGATCTGTTGTGGCCATTCCTATAATTTGGGACAAAGTATTGGAGAGATGAGTAGCACTTTTAGAGAGGATAAGAAAGCTTTTGCTTGGATTCACACATAGGCCCAACAACTCACTAAAGAGGCTAAGGGATTTCATCAAGAGAGTGACTGAGTGTGCATTAGCCCTGCACAAGAGGATAAGATCATCTGTAAAACACAAGTTAGTTAGTGAAATTTTCTTACAGTTGGGATGATATCTGAATTTGGGATCCGATGAGGTGTTGTGCTTTAGAACTTGAGTAAGGACCTCCATGCAAAGTAGAAATAGGTAAGGGGAAAGAGGAGCCCCTTGCCTAAGCCTCTTCTTCCCTTTAAACATCTCCATAGGGCATCCATTAATCAAAGCCCCATAGGAAATAGTGGAGATGCATTCTTGAATCCAATGGATGAACTGAGGGGGAAAGTTCATAACCTAGATTGTTTGAATAAGGAAACACCAGTTGAGACTATCAAAAGCTTTCTTTAAATCAATTTTAATGGTGCAATTTTGAGGACTTCTCTGTTGGTTGTAGCCTTAAGGAGCTCCTGCACTAGAAGGATATTGTCCCCTATGTCTTTGTTGGCCAAAAAAGCTCCTTGGTTCTCACTAATAAGATATTTTAGGTCCTCCTTCATTCTGTTTGCCAGAATTTTTGCAATGATCTTGCATAGGAATTTGGTGTGGGAGATAGGTCGGTAATCATTCCAAGAATAAGGGCTGGAATTCTTAGGGATTAAACATAGATAGGTCTTGTTTATTTCCTTCAGTAGGACCCCTTTTAGGAAAAATTCATGAATTGCATCCTTAACCACCCCTCCAAGTTTTCTGATAAAAATAACCATTCAATCCATCTGATCCTGGGGCTTTAGAACCATTCATGCTAAACATAGCTTCCTCGATTTCCTAGTCTGATATAGGCCTTGATAACTAGGCACATTCATTATCTAGAATCTTAGCAATGATAAATCGAGCAAGATCATAATTATGCACTAGTAAAGAGTCTCCTGAACCCAGTAGCTTTCGATAGAAAACCATGGCCTGTTTAGCAAGATCATCTTGTCCATAAACTTCCCTACCTTCTTCAGTTGTGATAGAGGAAATTCTACTAGTATTCCTTCGAGCAACCAAAGAATTGAAGAAAAATTTAGTGCATCTATCTCCATCCTTTAGCCAATTGACTCTAGCTCTTTGCTTGTATGAGGAGCATTGATGATCCACCACTTCTAAGTAATGTTTTAGGGCTTCCTTTTCTACTGTGCTAGATTTTCATCTAAGGGATGTTTAGCCAGAGGTTTCTGAATAGAGCGGAGATGCCCTCTATGTTGGGACCCGATCCGGAAACCGGATCCCAACGGACGAAAAACGGAAGAACATCGAAAGAATCAAAAGCGAAGTAAACGAATCGAAGCAAATCGAATCGCTTAAACGAAGCGAACACACACATCCGTTTCGAACATGAAGCATAGCAAACTCATCGCGTTGGAAACCTTACGACATTTCAAATCCGGTATA
>JAOSBN010148515.1:0-24452 GCA_027563595.1 Erythroxylum suave | reverse complement strand
ATCTTTCATTTCAAGAAAAATTAGAAGGATATGGAAAAAGAAAAAGGGAAATAAAGACTCCTCTTTCAAAAGGATTAACAAAGATGATTCAAAGAATGATAAAAGTTTTATCGTCTGCTATGAGTGTAATAAACTAGGACATTACAAGTTTGAATGCCTTTTGGTCAAAAGAAAACTAAAGAAGAGTCAAGAAAACAAAAAGACATGATGGCAACATGGGAAGATCTGGATTCATCTGAATCTGAATCGAATTTAGATTTATCAGAACAAGCAAATATATGCTTATTAGCTAAAGGCGAGAGCGATGATAAGGTTATCTCTGAATTTAATGATCTTCATCATGCTTATTTAGAATTGTTAGAAGATTTACATGCTATTTTGGAACAGTATAGATTGTTAAAAAAAGAAGTGTGTTGAAAATTCTAAGAAAACAAAGCTATTAGAAGAAAAAAAACGTCTGCCTTAAGAAAAAAGTAGACAATATGAAAATTAAAGTAACTGTAGATAGATCTTAGGAGATTAATCAGTTAAAACAGAGGATCAATAATCTTTCAACAGATTTATCAAAATTTACAGAAAGCACAAAAAGGATTAATAATATTATTATAGACATCCAAATGATAAAAGTGGTTTAGGATTTTCTTGAAGAAATACTATTGATATTCATAATGTTCTTCATAATAGGAAATTTTTTCCTAATAGAGGGAAAAAGAAACAATATTTTTATTATTATTCTAAGAATAATTATAAGGGTAACCCCAAAGGACCCACGAAAATATGGGTACCTAAAAAGGATATAGTATATTACATATCTCTTTGCTTAGAAAAAGCAAACACCATCAATGATACTTGAATAGTGGCTGCTCGCAACACATGACGGGCAGAAGTTCTATATTCCTAAACCTCCAACTTAAGCATGGAGGATCAGTAACTTTTGGAGATAACTAGCAAGGCGAAATTATTGGGATCGGCAAAATTGGTAAAGATTCCTTTTCATTTATTGATAATGTTCTGCTTGTTGATAGTTTAAAGAATAATCTGATCAATATAAGTCATTTATGTGACTCTAGTTTTGAAGTATCCTTTAATCAATATTCTTGATTAGTTAAAAACAAGGACGGATCCATATTCTTTTCTGCCAAGAGGCGAAATAATCTCTATAAAATTAACTTAAATGATTTGAAAAGTCAAAATATTTCATGTCGTATATCAAAAGATGATGAAAAACTAATCTGACATAAAAATCTAGGAAATATTAGTTTTAAACATATTTCCAAATTAGTTAGACATGATTTGGTAAGAGGTTTACCAAAGATAAGTTTTAACAAAGATTTCTTTTGTGACAGTTGTCAGAAAGGAAAACAAGTTAAAGCATCTTTTTCATCTAAGAATATTGTAACTTCGTCTAGACCACTAGAGCAGTTATGTATAGACTTGTTTGGACTTACTAGAATAGTAAGTCTTGGTAGAAAGAAGTATGGTCTTGTAATTGTTAATGACTTTAATAGATTTTGTTGGATATTATTTTTATCTCATAAAGATGAATCTTTTAGATGCTTTAAAGTTTTATCCAAAAAGTTACAAAATGAAAAGGGAATTTCTGTTGCTAGTATTCGAAGTGATCATGGTGGAGAATTTGAAAATGAAAAATTTAGAATGTTTTATGAAGAGAATGGAATTTTTCCATAATTTCTCTACTCTTAGAGCTCCTCAACAAAACAGGACAATTCAGGAAATGGCAAGGACTATGGTATTTGAAATAAATCTTCCTAAGTACTTCTAGGCAGAAGTTGTAAATACAGCTTGTTATATTTAAAATAGAGGATTTTTGCGACCTATTTTAAATAAAACTCTATATGAGTTATGGAAGGGAAGAAAGCCAAATATTTCTTACTTTCATCCTTTTGGTAGAAAATGCACTATTTTGAATACAAAAGAAAATTTGGATAAATTCGATTCTAAAATCAATTCTGGCATTTTTCCAGGTTATTCTGTTAGTTCTAAAGCTTATAGAGTTCTTCTAAATCTGTTGAAGAATCTATGCATGTAAAATTTGATGATGATTCTCATCTAGATAGAAAAGACAATTCTGATGATGAAACTCTATTTTCTCCCTTGAACAATAACCCAGATAATTCACCATCAGATGATCCCACTGATAAAGCAGTAGACACTTCTAAAAATATTAGCTTAAGTAAAGAATGGAGATATAAATCTTCTCACCTAGAAAACTTGATTATAGGAGAAACATTAGAAGAAGTGAGAACTACATCCATGTTTAGGAGAGAGGCCAATGTTGCTTTTGTTTCTGAATTAGAACGTAAGAAAATTGATGAAGCTTGGATTTTAGCTATGCAAGAGGAGTTAAATCAATTTACTGGGAACAAAGTCTAGTCTCTAGTACCTAAACCATCCAATAAATCCATCATAGGAACTTGATGGGTATTCAAGAATAAACTAGACGAATCAGTAAAGGTATTCCGTAACAAAGCTAGGTTAGTAGCTCAAGGCTATAATCAACAAGAAGGAATAGATTATAATGAAACCTATGCTCTTGTAGCTAGATTAGAAGCTATTAGGATCTTACTTGCTTATGTTGTTTTTCATAATATAAAATTGTTTCAAATGAATATGGAAAGTGCCTTTTTGAATAGTTTTATAGATGAAGAAGTTTATGTTAAACAACCCCCTTAGTTTTTAAGTCATTGATAAACCAAATCATGTTTATAAACTTTATAAAGCTTTGTATGGACTGAAACAAGCACCTCGCGCATGGTTTGATCGTCGTAGTTTTTTTTATTAAAAATGACTTTATTAGAGGTCAAGTTGATAAAACTTTATTTTAGAAAAGTATCAAAAATGATTTTATTATTGTATAAATATATGTATATGATATTATTTTTGCTGTAACTTCTAAAAAATTATGTTCAAATTTTGAGTTTCTTATGAAAAGTGAATTTGAAATGAGTATGATAGGTGAATTAAAGTACTTTCTTGGATTACATATTAAAAAAATTGAAGAGAAAATTTTTATCCATCAACAAAATTATATCAAAGAATATTAGTCAAATATAAAATAGAAAATGTTAAACCAATGGCAACTCCTATACATCCCTCAATCGTCTTATCTAAGGATGAAGCTGGTAAGATGATTGATCAAACTCATTTTAGAGGAATTATTGGTTCTTTGCTTTACTTAACTGCAAGTAGACCTAATATTATGTTTAGTGTTTGTTTGTGTGCAAGATTTCAAGCAGATCCTAGAGAATCTCATTATATTGCTATTAAAAGATTATTGAGATACTTGGCAGGTTCTATTGATCTTTGCTTAATGTATGAGAAAGGCAAAGATTTCAGGTTAATTGGCTACTGTGACGTTGATTATGCTGGAGACAGAATTGATAGAAAGAGGACAAGTGGAGGGTATCACTTTCTTGGTCATAATCTAATTTCGTGGTCAAACAAGAGGACAAATTCAGTTGCTCTCTCTACTGTAGAGGTTGAATACATGCCAGGCGCAAGTTGTTGTTCACAAATACTATTGATAAAGTATCAGTTAGAAGATTATTCTATCTAAAAAGATCAAATTTCAATCTTCTGTGGCAACACAAGTGCTATCAATCTCTTAAAGAATCCAATTCAACACTAAAGGGTAAAGCATATTTAAGTTAGACATCATTTTATAAGAGATTATGTACAGAGAGGAATCGTCAGTCTACAATTTATTGAGACGAATCAACAACGGGTAGATATCTTCACCAAACCCTTAAGTGAAGACAAATTCAAGGAAATAAGACTGAAATCTGAATATGTTAATGTTAAATGACCATTCGTCTGAAACTCCATAACCCAGACGATACGACCTAATGAAGCAGAAAAGTCGTAAGTTCTTAAGAATGAATAGTAACGGTAACTTTCACTCGGTAGTATCAATCTTATGATTACCTGTGGATCAGTCACAGATGCTACAAATGCTAACTTTTCAAGAGTGTTTATAAAAACAAATTCTCTATACCTAAAACACTCTACATCCTAGAATTCTCTTAGTAACTGACTTGCTTCTAGGTTGCTCTCAACAAAGACGATTCAATCTTCTATTCATTAAATCTTTCTCACTTTCGTTTCATATTCCTCTTTCAATATCTTCTATTTACTAACCTTGCTTCTTTAAGTAAAATACATCTCTGAGTTTAGTGTTTATTCATTACAGATTTGAAGACTGTCGAAATCTTTTGTTTATGGGAGACTCGTTGATTTCACTTCTCTAAAGGATGATCGAATGGATATCGAACCTGAGATCAAAGCAGCTGGTTGGGAAAATTTCTTCAAAATCCAAGATCTAGTGTATCCAAATGAAGTATATAATTTCTGGAAGAATGCAAAAGTGGTAGATGACACCTTGATATCAGAGGTAGATAGGTTAATAGTGATTATCACACAAGACTCTATTGTGAGGGCTACTGAATGTCCAAATGAAGGAGCAAAATTCCTCACTAACACAAAATGGATGGTTCAGAATGAAGACAACATCAATCGACAACTATATGGATCAAGTAATCCAGGAGTCAGGAAGCCTTCAAACCTAATTCCCCAGGCTAGGGTTCTTCTCTCAGTTCTTCTCTTAATTCCTCTTCACCGACAACTATTGGTGACAATAAATGATGAACATTGTCTATTTCATCTTCTCACTTACCAATCTATTAAACTTCCATTCTTGATCCTGAAATACATGATAAGGGCTAAGGAGGATTATTACCAGAAGAGTGGTTCGTTACCTTACGGTATGTTGTTGACAAGATTCTTCAAAGAATCTAGAATACTACTTAATAGAGTAAATAGAGTAAAGCTGAATGTTAAGAGTGTTATCAATGCCTCTACTATTCACAAAATGGGGATCAAGACTGAAGGTGAAATAGATAAAGAGATCACACATAAAGAATAGTCTAAAGGGGAGCTTTCAATCAGACGAAGGAGGAAAGAAGATGTTTCATCTATACTACAAGCAAAACCTTAGTGTCCAGAAGAATCTCAACAAAAGTAAAAAGTGAACAATCGTCTTATAAGCCACTACAAGCCAAGACGACTCCTGAAAGAAAGGAAAGTTTAGTTCAATAACCAACTTATAAAGTGTCTTTAAAGATGAAAGTTGAGACGCTCCAATTAGAAAAAATCGAAAAATCAAGAAGGTCACCAAGACTAATGACCTTACGATAACAAAAATAGAAGAAGCAAAAAACTATGATTTTTGGTCAATGTTCTGAAAGTGTAACGGAGCAACAACAACAACAACAAAAACAGCAACCTACCAAAGCAATTGTTTCTATCCCTCAGACACAGTTAGTACAACCGTCTGGAGAGACAGAGATAAAAAGGAAGTTAGTATTTGAGCAGAAGAAGTCTCATCAACAACTTTCTTCCACGCCAACAGAATAACTAAAGAAGAGGAGACCAACATAGAAAAGGAAGGTTTCATCACCTGATGTTCAAAAAAAGGCACAGACCGTGAAAACGCAGCAAGCTACTTATAATCCCCCTCAACCAATGAAGAAAGAAGACTTAAAGATGAAGATAATAGAAGAATCATTGCCTGATCGCAACCGAGGTTCAGTGATCATAAGAGAACCTTCTATACAGAAAGTTCAGGTTCAAGTTGAACCTGTAACAGTAAGCGATCAGACGATACATTTTCTAAGCCCTAAAGAAAGAAGATTGCATGGTATTCTGCGAGATGAAAAAGCAAAACCATATCTATTGAAGATGAAAAAGAGTATTTACACCATCTACCTATTGGCAAACAAAACTACAATAAAGATTGTACCAGATGTACAACCAAGATGTCCAACACTGGTACACAATAAAGACAAAGGAAAGAAGAAGAAATTCCCTGAGAGACAAGAAGATGATCTTACGGAAGAAGAGGTTCGAGTGGTGATGAAGAATATAGACGATGTATGTCGTGCAGGTCAACCTATAGGTGTCTATATTTCACAGCACATATCAAGGCCATTAGGAAGTAACGTTGGCGCACCTACTCAAGATGAAACTTTCAAGTTAATTGGGACAATTTCATAAGGAAGGTACAAAGTATCTCAATTGAAGGTATCAATTTCTACTTAGAAACCTTTTTACATCTACTTATTCATTTTAAACCTTTAGGTTTCATTACTTCATTCAAAGATATTTTACATTTTCTAGGAACACCAATTTTCAAACTACGCAAATTTGATGATCTTGACATTCCTCACAAAACACAATCTTTTCGATTACCCTCTATCATAATAATTGAATTAGACTACTCAATCAGAAAACCATCTGTCTCTGAGTGTCTTCATCCACTAAGTGAAAAGCTACAAGATCTTGTCGTTAATTCAGAGTTCTTGAAAATTTTCATCGATTGGATTGAAGCTAGTCAAAAGCAGAAGGAAGTTCAAGAAGCCTTAGATAAACATATTGAAGAAATAGATACCAAGGTTGATGAACTAAGAGACTCAATAGGTGATCTTTATGAGGAAATAGCACTTCTACGTGTTTCTACTAAACAAGACCTCAAGACGACCCGCACTAATATTCAATATATGTTTCTGAAATTTTGAAGCGTTTGAAGTGATATTCTTTTTTATTAATAACAAATAAGGGGAGAATAGTGGAAAAGAGAGGAAATTTTTTTGAAAAATTGTTATGCACGCTGTATATATTGCATTAATCATCTGAATAAAATATCATCTGTCTAAATATTATTCATTTGAATACTATTGTTATTCGCCTCAATAATTCTTTTTATCTTCTAATAGTATGATTATTTATTATCATCAAAAAGGGGGAGATTGTTAAGTCAAGAATACTTCACTTTTTCTATTGATTTTGACGAAAGTCAAATAATAATAATAATAATAGAAGTGTGTGAACTGTTTTGATATGTTTATTAAGTGCGCAGATACATAAGAAGATGCAGAGACAAAAGACGATGCAAAGTCATAGCTCGATGCAAAGCCATAAGACGATACAAATTCATAAGACAATGCGCAAACATAAGACAATGCTAAGTCATAAGACGATGCAAAATCATAAGACGATACGCAGACATAAGACGATGCGCAGACATAAGATGATGCAAAGTCATAAGACAATGCGGAGACATAAGACGATGCGTAGACATATGACGATGCGAAGATATAAGCGAAGCATACAAATCGAATCAAGATGATATAATCTACAATGACAGATAGTTAGTTGGAGGCAGTTATAGGACTCAACTAACAACAGATCTCTGAAGAATCTACAAGCGGTTCTTTTCAAGAAGATCATTGGCAAATTAGACCATGAATATCAGTTTAGTCATAGGCAAAACAACTTTTTACTAAGCATTTACAGTACAAAATATCCTGAGTGAAAAGAAGAAATATAGAGATCAAGAACACCTGTAGCGTGAGTTTAGAAAAGCTCAAACAGTATTTTTCTAGTGAAAGGAAGGCGAGAGCCTAAAGAGGCTAAGATAGTAGATAAAGAATACTTTGTGAAAGGGACCTGAAGAGGCTCTAAGAGGAAAGAAATAATACTTGTAAAGTTGAAGAGATAGTGAAATTTCAGATAAACTCTGGGGAATGAATGTAGCTTAAAGGTTAAGGGTGAACCAGTATAAAGCACGGTGTCATATTGTCTAACCCTTAGTTAGAAGAAAAAGATATTATTTATGCTATTACGTTACTCTAACAAATTAAGTGCATTGTTTTGTAATCGTCTGAGTTTTCAAGAAAATCAAGAAGTTTATAAAGATAACTATCTTAGATGATTTTACATAATTCAACCCCCCTTCTTATGTATTTTACATAGTATAAGTGATTTCTATATTAACAAGTGATTCACTTCATAAATCGTGGTGTCATATTCTCTAACTCTTACCTTTTTAATTTTTTTGTTGTTAGAATAATAGATACTAATTTCCGTGACTGCATTACTCATCAAGTTAAGTGTATAGTTTAATCTTGCAACCATCTGAATTTGTCAAGAAAATTAAGAAGATTTTAAAGATTCATATCATAGATGATTTAACACAATTCAATCCCACTTCTTGTGTATTTTGCGTATTATACGTGATTTCTCTATTAACAAGTGATTTACTTCAAACATGGACCCACATACATCTGATTGTATTAGCTCTAGTAACTCACTGGTACATACTTCGTTTCTACTAAAGGGTAGTTTGGTCATCTTTCCTAATAAACAAGATTCACAAGTTTTATATAATTCACAAGGATCCAAACTTTATGTAACTTTGTGATCATAGTTTCATTAATATGACCTAACCTACAATGGCATAAATATGATGGATTTTGGTCACATAACTTTCTTTCTTACTATTTGCATTAAGAAGTGGCCTTTTAAGATCTAACTTCTACAAATCCAAATAAGAAATAAAAATGACGTTTCTTTTAGTAAATGGAACATAATAACAACTGTTAAGTTCTAATACAAGGCCAGAAGGAAAAGTTAAATTACAAGTTCTTACAACTAATGCAGTAACTCTTGCTCCATTACCAACTCACAAGTCCACTTCATCTTTCCTCAATGCTTCACTCCATGTTAACATCTGCATGTTATTATATATGTGACAACCACAACCAGTATCTAATACCCAAGTATATGGAATAGAAATAGAATGATTGATCGTAATCATATACGTACCTGAAGAGGCAGCTTCCTTAAGCTTCTTATCTTTTAGGAAGGTAATATAAGATTGGCAGCTCCTCTTCCAATGTCTATTGCCTCTGTAATAAAAACAAGTACCCTTGTCATTGCTCTTCATCTAATCACCTCCTTTGGGCTTTACTACATTAGTAGAAGCCTTCTGTTTTTGTTCTTATTCTTCTTAAAGCTCTTTTTCTTACTCTAGGAAGAATTTATAACAAATACATAATTAGGTTCCTTCTTAAGGTACCTTTCCACAATCTTGAGCATGTTCAATAATTCAGGCCATATCGTGTCCTTCTGATTCATATAGAAATTCGTAAAAAATTGTGAAAAGCTCATACTTAAAGACTAAAACACCTAATCAATGCTCAACTCATGGTCTATGAAAAAACTTAACAGTGCTTATTTTTTAATATACCCAATCATCTTCAACATATACAAGTTGAATGAAAACCCTATTTCCATTTTGCATTGAAACAGTGCCTTGGAGATTTGATACCACTCCACCCTACTTTGTGCACCAAACATCTTCTTAAGATGCAAAATCATAGGAGGTGTGTCCATATTCTCATGTTACCTCTGAAGCTATGGAGACATGCTAGCTGACATCACACAAGTTACTTACTCAACGTCATCAATATAACATTGATACCTCTCCCAAACCTCACCAGTTTCATCTGAAATCGATTCTGGTGGAGCAGGAGTATCAAGAACGTACTTCTTCTATTCTTGCCTAACAGCTAATATCAAAATTTGAAACCAATTTGCAAAGTTAGCTCCAATTAGCTTGTTAGCATCCATGATGCTCCTCAATGTTTGGTTGGTACTCATCCTCTGATTCAATAACCAAAAAACATAAAAGCAGCTAGTATTAGTTTATATCCAAAATCAAATACAATAAAGAATTTAAAATATTTGATTATGCCCACTATTTTATTCAAAATAATAGCCCTTACTATTAAATAGATAGTGTTGTTTTTTTTATTAAGGTCGAGGAATTATCAAATAATTTCCTAGTGAGCTAGGATCCCATTCAAAAATAAAATATCTTGAATTTGCTCAATAAATCAACTAAATTTAAATTAGGTAGATAACATCTTTATCAATCACATCTTATATGACTCCTAAAATCGTTTGGTGACAACTCTTTGGCAATATATCATATATATATTTTTTCCTAATCCTATCTCTAAATCTATACACTCATGAGTTTACTCATTCAGATCATACAAATTTAGCTAAACAGGACCCACTAATTTAAGATAAAACATATCTGGGTTAAGGTTACATTGAGTTTGCTCAACAAGCCAAGTAATAAATAAAATTATAGTCTATTTTGTAATCTTGGAAGAATTAAGTTGTTGGTATATTTCAAGTCTACAAAATCAATCTTACATTAATACAATAATTTGAACTTTACTCAACTTTTAGTATTAGTTAAAATTACTAAAGGTAACAATAAAATTATTATATTTAATTAAAAATTAAAGTGATCAAATTAATTAATTAAAGTTATGAATTTTAATTATTGAATTAAAATTGAGATTTTATATTGAAAGAATATATAAAACATAGGTATGTTGATCAAATGAGTAAGATGAAATCAAATTCATTAATAAAGGAAGATAGGATTATAGGAAATGAAATAAAAAATTAAAACTAAAGTGATCAATTCAGTTAATTGAAGTTACAAATTTCAATTGATTAATAAAAATTGACTTTTTAAAATAAATGAATGTACAAAGCGTACATACGTTGATTAAATGAAAAAGATGAAATTAAACTCAACAATAGCGGAGGATAGAATCATAGGAATTGAAAAACAATTTAATTAAAGTAATAGATTAAATTAATTGAAGTTATGAATTTCAACTGATTAACAAAAATTGAGATTTTATAATAAATAAATATATAAAACATATATATATTGATCGATTGAATAAGTTGAAACCAAATTCACTAATAGAGGAGGATAAGATTATAGGAAATGAAAGAAAAAGATAATAATTAAAGTGATAAATTAAAAGAAAAATGGCAATTAAAGTGATCAATTCAATTAATTGAAGTTACAAATTTCAATTGATTAATACAAATTGAGATTTTATAATGAATGAATATATACAACATACATATATTGATCAAATGAATAAGATGATATCAAATTCATTAATGAAGGAAGATAGTATTATAGGAAATGAAAAAAAAGATTATAATTAAATTGATCAATTCAATTAATTGAAGTTATAATTTTTCATTAATTAAAAAATTGAGATTTTATATTAAATGAATATATAAAGTGTACATATATTGGTTAAATGAATAAATTAAAACTAAATTTATTAATAGAGGAAGATAGGATAATATGAAATGAAATAAAAAGATTAAAATTAAATTGATCAGTTCAATTAATTAAAGTTATGAATAAAATCCATTAATTGATAACATAATTTACAAAAATGATTATCCAAAATTTTTAAATGAAACAATTTACAAAAAATCAAGATAAAATCATGAAATAGTATTCTAGACTAGTAGTCTAGGACTTTAAGAGACTAAGAGTGGATTGTGGAGTACTGGAGATTGGAGAAAGTGGAGACTACAGAGACTATGAGAGTAGCTAATTGTTGTAATTAGGGTCGTCCACAATTTGCATCACTTTTTATATATGCAGAAACATTAGATGTAATACTGTAATATTAAAATTAAATGAATATTAATCAAATGGTAATAATTAATAAATAATTAAATATACCTTTATCATCTAATATTTTATCAAAATAATGTCCACTTAATTGATGAGTATGAGTATGTATATGACTATTCACCAATATCAATGCCTACGACTATATTAGTATACAAATTCAAAAAACAATATAAGGTAAGATAATATAAAAAATATATGAAATTAATATATAAGAAAGGAAAGAGTTTACCCTCAATAGTGCAAGAATGAAGTCAAGCATGATGAGGACTAATAACCCAACTACTAATGCTAAAAGAAGACTTTGACGCAACAGTGAATGATAGAATTGCTAATAGGTCTTGTACAGTTACTTACATAATTGAAAATTTGTTTCCACAACTCTTCTACCATAATCATACATTGAACTGCATACCTTCAACTTTGACTACACAATCTTGCGTTAAATATTTGTCTTACTCTGTCATATTGTACTATGTCCTAGCCCTTTTTTTCTTTCATGAATTTGTACATAAAAGTAACAAATTGATCTTAGAAGATGAGCCCAAGCCTAAAATTGAAGTCGACAATAAATAGGTTAAACTACTACGATCTTGATCCTGATTTTTTTTCATTTAAGATAATAATCATTAATCAAATCACTCCATAATTGATTGATGACATCTTAATGCTCTTGATCATGATCACCATACAAAACATTTTATGTAAAATTAACCCCCTCCATCTTGTATCTTAGGTTTAAAACATATAAGACTAAAATAATATGTCCAACCACATACCAACAAGAATTCAGCTTCTACATTATCTATTCTACCTAACCCTAATAGCCTCATTAGAATTAAACATCAATAAGATAAAACTTTCTTTATCTCACATAAAATGTTACAGCAATGTGCAAAGTTGGATATTTTGTTCTAAAGAACAATTTAATTGTAGTATAAAATAATTCTAACTTCATACAAATTTCTCTAGCCAAGTCCCATTAGTCTCCTATAGGCATGCAAATGTACTGAGAATCTCTTTATCTCAATCTGGTAAACACATCAACATAATAGATTGACGACTCTAACAATTTGAAGGTTGAGTTCATTCTAGTTGGACAATTCAAAACCAAGTTCTAACTCAGATTACATAGTTATCGTGCAGTGTCTTCAAATTTCTCAACTCTTTTAGTTGTTTCACTTCAATGTACAACATTAGGTTGAATTGAATCCATTGCTCCCTTTATCATATCCAACCTATCTTTCACAATCAAATGTAGAATATGTAAAAAACAATACATATACAATAACCTTTCACTAACCAACAAGCTCCTAACCTGCATCTTATTCTTCAACTTTTCAATCATAGAATCATTCATACTACAATTGTTTACTATTATGGTGGACAATTTGGTGTTAATAATACAATTTATCAAATAGTCTCAAAACACGGTTGTCACCCTTTCATTTGTATATGCTTTTGACATATAAGTGAACATATCATGTATAAATATGACCAACATTAATCATAACATAATGAAAAAGTAAATGATAACAATATCAATTAATATAAATTTCCTAAAAAATTTATTGTGTAAAGCCTAGTCATTATTAACATAATGTTTTGTCACTGCTATATAACCTTTCTTTTGGTTATTGACTGTCCATATGTTTATTGTAATGGCAATCTATCCTCCAATACCTAACATTTTTCTTAATATTTCTTTCTTTCTTATCGTCGTATATATTTATAATGTTCTTCTTCAATGTATTCCAAGCTGGAACGTTGAAGGTCAATTGAAATAAACTGCAAAAACATCTTAAATCTTTTGGTATCAATTATAGATAATGGACATTCACCACTAATCACCATAAAAGCAATCAAAAATATTAATCTATTATTGTCATAAGATGTTGCAGTCATTTAATTCTTTCCGCTGATAAGGTTAGGGGCCAAAAATGTTTGACCTCCTAATACCATATTTTTTCTACTACACAGACCAATATGTCTCTTTAAACTAGAGGTTCCACCTTTTGAACTCCTAGTTAACATCTTCTTGCAATACTTTTATTCAACTTTTTCTACTCTGTTTGTTAATCTAGTCTTATTGAATTGATTCCAAACTTCACTTTTCAATTGACTTATAGTTAGACTTCTATCTTCATTTGGTACATGATTAGTAGTTTCCACTTCTATCTCTTGTATTGGATTATAACTCTCCACTGGAGGAATATGTTCATCCATTTGAGGCAATCAACATATAAACATATATGTTATTCATAATAATAATTGATAATTCATAAACACGTGAGAGACTAAGAGAACATAAATCATAATCACATATTTAAAGTTTATCAATTATCAGTGACTTTCGCAGTCACATATATAGATGTGTATGTAACTTTGTACGTCACTGAGATTGTGTCACACAACATACATGGGTGTATATACGTTGCCTATATGTGACCATGTAAATCCAAGAAACTCACAGTGACTTACACAGTCACATACACACCTCTGTATATGACCATGTATGACCACAAAAACTCCTCCTCGACAGTAATAATCCTAGAAATTCTAGTATTTCATAAATTAATTCTTCAATTCAAACCATAATATGGCAAAGGAACTTTACCTTGATAGGTGGGTAGTGAAGAAGAAAAAGAAAAAAAAATGGTGGAACAAAAGTGGGGTAGTGGCAATGAGGTGAAGGGGCAACTGGAGGGTCGGCAAGGCGAAAGGGAGGCCGCGTTTGGAGGGCGAAAGGGTAGTAACTGGTGACTGATGCAACAAAAGGGTGAGTAAAGGTTGACAATGATGAGGGGTAGAGAGAGAGAGACTAAATAGAGAGTGAAGTCTGGGGATTGAGGAAGAAAGGTTAACCTAATATAAAACAATATCGTTTAATTTTTTGAGAAACTAAAGCATAAAAGAATGTCATTTTTCTTTTTTTACTTCCATTTCAAAAGAAAAAATCATAACTAGAAACAAATCATTTTGCTTTAGAAGCAAAATGACATCCATCAAGCTTGAGGTTGGTCCGAGGCTCGAGAAACTTATACCATTTAGGCTTAGGGCCCGTTCAATCCAAGCTTCACCCGTTAACCTCAAGTTGGGTCAAACCAGACCCAATTTCCACACCTATCATTAAACTTTCAATTTATAGCCAAAGTAATAGTTAGTGGCATTGACATTTAACAGATGATATCCACATGAGAAGTAAGTAACATTCCAATAATTAAGCTAACTTAAAGAAAAGTAACTCCTTCAGACTTTTATCTTTTGGTTTTCCAATTTACAGAAAAAATCAAACCTTAAGTATTCAATAAACACAATATTGTCTTATAAGGGAATTTAAAGAACTATGGGATTTTTTTATTTAATCCTTTAATCAATCGATCATAAACCTATATAAAATTAAAGAGAGCAAAGTCGTACCTAAAATTGCTTCAAAGAACCTTTTAAATGTAGAGAAGGAAATTTTGAAATGAATGGAAAATAAAGATTAATTATTCATTTCTTTAAAAAAATGTGGATACATGACAAGTTAAAATAGAGAAATTAGACGATTAATGTGGAGATCAAATCAATTGAGAGAGAGGAAAGTAAAAATGAATTGGTTTGACTACAAAGCAAAACAAAAGAAGAAGAAGATAAGAGATTCTTTACAGAGAAAGAGAGACAGTGAGGTTACGCCAATAAATCGTAGAAAAGGTTAGATTGTGATAATGTTTATATAATATTGCTTAAGTGAAACTGAGGCATCATCATTGATTTAGACAATGTTGTTGTTAGACATGACACTGTTAAGCAATGGTCGTTGGAATCTTTGTTGCTGGTGACATATGTTTTAGGTGACTGTGGGGGTTATAAATGATGAGTATAAAGGTGGCAATTGATAGTATGACCCTCCAAAATTCTTAAATTACAATTTAACCAATATTTTCTATAATTACATCACTAATTATCAAATTTTCATTAGTCTAGAAAAGGATATTTATTAATCACAAAAAAATTTGTGAAACTATAACCTTTCAAAATATACATTCAAAAGTATATACAATATACTCAATGTGATCTGTTGGCAACAACTAGATTTCATCCTGCTAATCATGTGCACTAGGGTTATCGGCAAGCTCTCTATCTCCTAAAAATATATAACTGAAAGGTAACTCAACTATACCCTTAAGATTTCATATTGCCAATCATGTGCACCGGGGTCATTGACAAGTTTTCTATCTCCTAAAAATATATGAGAGTAAAAGATCAACTTCCTACTTGGTAAAGGTAACTCAACTGTAACCTTAAAATTAAATAACTCAATATCAGATAATAAAATATACATATAATACTAAAGTATATAAGCAATACTAAGTTTGTCCAAACACTTAATAAACATTCAAATTTTATTATTAATAATAATTAATACTAATAATAATTAAGCCCTACTTAACTTAATATGCTTACATCCCATGATCTGTCATCTCATTTCTATTTGTTATAATCACTCACTAAGTGAAAATGTAACTAGATTTGTAAATATCGACATATAGGACCTCAACTCTTCAATATAGTATGGTACTCTGGTACTACTCTAGTACTTAACTATTAGTATAGAATATTCGTAGGACTCAGGATACCTAAGTACCTAGTCATCGACATAGGAAATCCACAGGACCTAGGATGCCTCAGTATTTGCTCCACAGATAAGTACTTAACCATACTTCACTCATATCTTAACAACTCGTCAATCTATGACCATCAAATATAGCTTACCCTAGGCAAGCCACAAATTCACTATTTTCAAACCCTATTCTTGTAACACCCCAATCTCATAAAGCATATACCCAAACATATCAAAGGCATTCAAAAACATACTCTACGAGGATGGCATGTTAAGACAATCAGAACTCCTCATTACAAATTTTTTCAAATATCAAATGCATTGTCAGAAAAATAGTAATCATTCTGGCACATTTCATTTGTAAACACATCTGAAGCAAATCAATATGCAATCTAGATCAGTTCATTTACAAAAAATATACAGCTATTAATGTCATTACATTACTGAATTCACGTATACATTGTACAATAGTTGCAGAATGCAATCCCTAATACAAAACAACCAAAGACATATGCTAGTACAAACTGATCCTGATCACTAACTCGTGTCCGATTGCAGTGGCTATACTCTAATTACTCTAGCTAGATATCCCCTAAACCTGAAATACAACGTTTCAATTTTGATGAGTTTTGCGAACTCAGTGAATAAACCATCATTGATGTGCTCACTCATATCAAACAATTGACAGTTGACAATTCACATTCAATTAACAGGTAAGTCATAACACATATTGAACATCACTTCACATTTCATCATATTTCACCAACTACCATTTTGTAAACTATTTCACATTTCTATTTCAAGATAGTCTACATAATTTATTTCAATCAATCAATCATATAACATATACCAAGTTGTATATGCAATTGCTTATGAGACTCCACTTTCATTTTTAATTGTTGTGACTGAGCACCATTTTAATTATCCCTTATTTATTGTGGATACCAAGCTCATTAATAATTGTCTCATATCTGTTGGGGATACTAGGCTCATTTTACATATTTAACATGTGGCTCTTATACACGTTTATGAGCTTTAAGCTCTTTTTCT
Source organism: Erythroxylum suave (assembly GCA_027563595.1). Taxonomy (NCBI): domain Eukaryota; kingdom Viridiplantae; phylum Streptophyta; class Magnoliopsida; order Malpighiales; family Erythroxylaceae; genus Erythroxylum; species Erythroxylum suave. The sequence continues at coordinate 7,407 of JAOSBN010148515.1, read as the reverse complement.
CTGGTTACTTAGGTCACAACTTCCTTTATCTGATCATGCATATCATGTAATGAAATGCTTGAATTCACATATATAAAATCAATCACTTTCATTCATCATGTACAGTCTCTTTCACATTTTTCAATGGATCTATGTCCAACATTCAACGTTTCGTTAAGAACACTTAGTTCTTTCTCATTCACATTCAATGAAGCACTTCCAATGCAATCTCAATTATCAAACTCTTCAAACTATCAAAGTCCAACATCATAACAATCATATATTTATTAGTTCAGTAATTAAAATTCAAGCAAATACAAATCATTCCTAGTGAGAAATGTCTAGGTTACTCACAGTAACCTCCAAATAACTATTACCTTGATGTCCTGACAATGCCTAAATGTTGTTATTCTATTTGCGCATCTATATCATGCAATACACACATTTATGCACATTATTAATTTGCACAATCACATATGCATTCAATCATACACATATGTATATGTGTAATGCACTATGCATGCTTAAATGGCTATTGATGTGTATAAAAATCAATATTCACATGTGTATATGCTTATGCTAGTGATATGCATGTAACTGCAATGCACCTCATATATTCTCTATGATATTTATCATGTATCATGGTTTAGGATCCTATTTCTTAACCCTTAGTATGGAATAAAAAGATATTACAATTCTTAAACAATTGTAAATCAGTCTCTATCTAATTTTATGATGTGATTTATTTTACCCTAATATTTGTAATTATGTGAACGCATAACTGAAAATTTTAGTTATCATATTTTCCCCTAAATTATTAGGTGATAAACATCATAATAAGCATCAAAATATAAACATTGAACATTTTATACTTTGTCAATTATTTATTTTACAAATAAAATTCTTACAAAATTCATATATTTCAAAAATCTACATATTCAATAACTAATCATTAATTTAATTAGTTACTAATTCAAAATATTGTTCATCATAAAATAATTAATAATAAAATTCATAATTTTATAAACCGCATACTATTATAAGGGTACACTTTAAAGTTATCTTTACCTAATTTTCAGACTCAACTATTTCGATTGGTTCAATCTACTTCCTAATCTACCCTCTAAATGTAGATATTTACAAAATTCTATTAGACTTTATTTTTAAAATTTTAGATATTAATTATATTTATTACCGCGTTTACCACTTTATTCTTAATTGCTAAAAATATCCTTGCTTTATCTTACCACCATCATTGTTAAAATACCCATAACCATTAAAATTTCTATTTTACCCTCACATTCTTTTATTATTACTAAAGTATCCATCTAGGAATTAAATTCCAATTTTACCCTTAAATATTCACGTTTCCTATTTTGCCCCTTAATAAATCTTAAATTTTCTCCTTCTTCTCTACCCTAACATCACCCTCTCCTCTTCTCTTAACCTCCCCCTTTTCTCACTTTTTAAACCATTTCTTATTTTTTTTTTCCAAATTCATCAAAATTATTATCACAAACAATCACAACATAAATTCTAACTAGAAACTAGTTTAGGAGGATTGAAAAGCACTAATAAAAGAGATGGAATTTAGCTAAAAAGCTTCCCTATATAAAGTTTTATACATTTCTGATAGATTTTTGGGTTACTTATCTCCATTATTTCCTCTTTAATATATTGCAAAACAAACAAAATGAGGAAATACATGAGAAACTTTCACATGCAGGAGAAAGAACTTATTTTTCTATACTTACCACCTGGAAATATAGAGAAAAAGGAGAGGGGAGCATTTTTGATGGTTTTCTTACAACCCACCTACTATCTTATATAAGTATCTATGCTTCTCTCTCTTTTACTTTTATAGGCTAGGTTGGGTTTTTCATTAAAGGTTAGGTTATTGGGCTTTATAATTCTCCCCTTAAAATAATTTCATCCTCAAATTTGAATTTCATAATTAAGGATCCAAACAAATGAGGATACTGGTGTTGAACTTTGTCCTCTACATCCTAGAAGCCTCTCTTAGAGAAAGATGATGACTTCATAAAACTAGTACTAAAAAAATTTCCCATCTCCTTAATTTCCTAATCTGTCTATCTAAGATCTCCACTAGCTCCTCTTTATAAATCATATCCTTTGCATCCTCAATCTCATGCCTCGATATAACAAGCCGATTGGCACTGTCTCAAAGTCGACATATCGACCACATTATGAATTTGCAATAACTCCAAATGGAGCTAACTTGTAAACTAAAAACCCCACATGATGTACAATCTTATATGTCCCGATGTATCTCGTACCCAACATATCTCCAATATTGTACTCCATCTCCTGATGATGTCGATCAAGATAACCCTTTTAACAATCCTAATTTACCTTCAAGCATCGCCTTAATGCCCTTATTTTCTCTACCATCTCATAAACTAACTTCAGCCCCTCCAACAATCTAACACTCTCTATATCTTAAAATGTATTATCACTACACCACCTTCCATATAATGCCTCAAATGGTGCTATACTGATGCTAGATTGATAAATGTTATTATATGAAAAATCCAATGGTCTATCTATCTTTATCACCTTCACATTTCATCTCACAAGTTCTCATCATGTCCTCTAATGTCTTAATTATGCACTCTGACTATCCATCCTATTAAGGGTAAAATGCAATACTTAAGCTTAACCTAGTCCCTAAAGTTGTCTATAAACTCATCTAGAAGTAGTAAGTAACTGATATAATAGAACTAAAACCTCACGAAATCCTAAAAACTCATCAACAAATAAGTTGGTGAGCTTATCGTAATAGTCTATCTACTGTACAGGTAAAAAATGAGCTAATTCAGTCAACTTATCTATAATTACCCATATGTCTACATATTGTCCTCAATAATTCTTCCACAAAATCCATCATAATCTTCTCCCACTTCCATGAAAGAATGACTAAGGGTCTTAGTTTCTCTGCTAGTACCTAATGTTCTACCGTAACCCGCTAACAGGTCAAATAACTTGACACAAACTCTGCCACATCTATCTTCATTTTAGGTCACTGGTAATAAGGTCATATGGTCATATGTTTCGATACAGTTTTGTAGTACCAAGATGTATGATATATGGTGCACCATGAGCTTCCCTTAAAATCTACTCTCATGTCCATCTGTAGTTGACACACAAACTTATCTCCTAATCACTAACACTTTATTTTCTCTCACTAAAAAATTAATCTCCCTACTGTATTGTGCTATCACTCTCATCCACATCAGATAAGAATCTCAAGCCTGTGCCTCTCGATTCATATATTTCCCCGAAATCATCAAACGATATACATCATAACACGTAACAAGATATAAACATTGAATATTTTGTACCTTGTAAATTATTTATTTAATAAATAAAATTCTTACAAAATTCATATATTTTAGAAATCCACATATTTAATTATTAATCATTATTTTAATTAATTACTAATTTAGATTATTATTCACTATAAAATAATTCATTAAAAACAAAATTCACAATTTTACGAACCGTACACTATTATAAGGGTACAGTTTAAGGCTATTCTTACCTGATTTTCATACTTAACTATTTTGATTAATTCAGTCAACTCTTAATCCACACTTCAGACCTAAATATTTACAAAATTTTATTATACATTATTTAAGAAAAATTTTCAAAACTAATACATTTAATAATCTAAAATTACCTGCTTTTACCACTTTATTCTTAATTATTAAAAATATACTTACTTTATCTTACCACCATAATTACTAAAATACGCTTAACTATTAAAATTGTTATCACCCTAACATTCTTTTATTATCGCTAAAATACCCTTTTAGGAGTTAAATTCTAATTTTACCCTTAAATATTCACATTTCTTATTTTGTCCTTCAGTAAATCTTAAAATTTACTAAAATTGTCGTCTTCTTGTTCTCTACACCAACATCACCCTATCCTTTTCTCCTAACTTCCTCTTTTTCTCATTTTGTTAGCCCCTTTCTCTCTTTCTTTTTTCTAATTTCATCAAAATTGTTATGATAAATAGCCACGACATGATTCCAACTAGAAACTAGTTTAGGATGATTGAAAATCACTAATAAAAACAGTGAAATTTAGCTAAAAATCTCCTTTGTATGAAGTTTTATATCTTTCCAATAGATGTTTAGGTTATTTATCTCCATAATTTTCTTTATAATCTGAAAAAGAAAATACACACAAGAGTGGGTTAAATTGTTTGTGACTTGAAAATTTTTCCAAGTTACTTTCAATTCGTATAAAGACATATGTTAAAATTTAAAACAATAGGAGCTTGCCAAATGTAGAAGCCTATTAAATGACAAGAACCTGTTAGATGATTGGAGCCTGCTAAACACTAGGAGCTTAGTAAAACAATTTAAAATAGAAGGTGTCTGTTAAAACTAAAGAGAACCTCTTATAAGTTGAAAAACAGAAGGAGCCTATTATAAAAGTGAAGGAGCCTCTTGCTAAAATGAACACACACGAATATAATGAGAAAATCTAAATTTTAAGGATAGAGAAGAAGAATGTAGTCGATTTATACTAGTTCGATTTACAAGCCAAGCCTACATCAAGTCCCCAAGTATCCAACTTGAGTGTTTCACTAAAATCCCAAGTAGCAATTTGACGAGCCTCTTCAAGCTTACAATTACTTTTTTTTTTAAGGTTATCCAACCTTCCAAACTAGTAGTATTTAGATAGCCTCTACAAGCTCTCAATAGATGAAAATGTAATTTGCTTAATATAAGCTTCAATGATCTCTCTTAAAAAGAATTTTCATTTTCTAAAGCACAAGAGATTTGATAAGAACATGACTTTCAAGAGTATTGATGTTGTTGATGTAATTTAAGAGTTTGATCTGTTTTAGCAAAAGCAGTGGCTCTTCCTTAAGTAGGCATTTCCTTCAACTAGTCATTGCTTTACTTGCATCCTTAGTCAACTGCATGAATTTAAATATGACTAACTTCAATGTCATCTTTGCCAAAAATCTTCCAGTAATCACATAGATAATATACGACCTTCATTTTTAATAAGGTAAGTTCATTAAAAAGGTTCCTATAAGAAAGAAAACATATTTATTATGATTTTATTTCCTTTTTATAATTAACTCATTAACAATGAAAGGAACTAAATACAATGATAACAAGATTCTTTCAAATATTGTGAAATAAATAAGATAAGTTCATTAGGAAGGTTCTTACAAGAAAGGTAGCATTTCTCATATGATTTTATTTCCTTTTGAGAATTAGATCGTTAATTGTTCAAGAACATAAATCCAATTGGAATTTTGAAATATTATATGGTTATCATCAAAATCATTAATAATAAACCTTAAGCTAACATAAACTACTGTAAACAAATGAAAATAACGAAATAAACAAGAAAACTTCACATGCAAAAGAAAGATGGTGTTTTTATACACTTAACACCAACAAATATGGAAAAAAAAATGAGAAGGGAGCATTTTTGTTGGTTTTCTTACAACCCTCATACTGTTTTATATAAATATATCTGCTCCTCTTTTTTTATTTTTAAGGGTTAGATTTTTTATTAAAGGCTGTGTTTTTATGGGCTTTACATGCAGTAAGTGTTATTGATGGTCGATGCGACTAGGTTAAAAGTGTGACAGAGTTTTGCAATTTTGATTAGGGCTTATAAAGTGAAGAAGCAACTTTTTTTTGAGAATTTGAAAAAAGTTCATTAAGTAGAAGATGCTTAGTGCAGTTAAGGAGAGGAAACTCTCCCTCGTTCATCACACGATGACATTCAACAATAAGCAACTTTTTTGTTATAAGGTATCATAAGGCCAAAACAGTGGAAGTAAAGGAAGAAGCAACTTGTTTGGTTACAAACATTTCTTTTTATTTTTTTTATTTTAACCCAATTATTTGATATGTCACTTACTTATCTCGTGGATTTCATCTTTTAAATGATTATATTGACATAGCATGTCATATTAGCATCATTAACTATAAGGTTAACCGTAAACTAATTTTACTATAAATTGAAAGTTTAAGCATTTTATTATCATTTTTATAGTTTGATTATTATCTAAAAAATAGAGTAATTTTAGAATTTTTATTGTAATATAATAATAATGATGTAACAATTTTGTTCTATATTACTCCAACAACAATTTTAAATTAGGTTTAAAATAATCAAATACCCAAAAATAATTAGACAGGAGTTGGTTAGTAGTTATGTTTTAGAGTTATTAACTCTTTCACCTTTTATTACCTGTTTAGCAAGGGATTTGATACACACGTCTCATATGAGATATTATAATCTCCTCTTCTAAGCTTTTTATGTTTTCATGCAGGTTTAAATATTTATCTAGAATTTTCTCTCTTTTAATATGAAATTGGATCGTCTAAATTTAATGGTCTACAACAACTTTAATTTGAATTTAAGAAAATTATAGACTTGAAAATAGATAATTAGGATTTGAGTAAAAGTTAATGATTTATACGTTTACAAACTTTTTCCATCTTTTTATTTTTTAATACCAAATTTTACAACCATTTTTTATATGGAATATTATAATTACATTATTCATGATTCAAATAAATATTAAGAAATTTTATGCTTAAATAAATGCCTAGACCTTATTGACATCGTATTCCGTCTATTTTGAGTTTGATGCAAATAGATTCAAAAGATTGAATGATAAAAATGTTAAAACTTCAAAGAAATCCTTATGGCATGTTAGGTCTATAAAAAAGCTTCATTCATCAATGATCATGATAAATAGATAATGGAAGAAATTTGTACACTCACCAAAACAATACCTTTAAGTCCATAGTGAACTAATTGAATTCACTAAATTCATATGTATGCAAAAGATACCGATACAATCCAATCTAACTAAATTTATGAAAGTCATATTTTAATATAACTGATAAGTTAAGGTAAAAGGAACTAAGCATGATGACAATTAGGGATGGAAGCAGGCATGAAACTTAACCTGACTTAAAGTCAATATGTCGTGCTTGGTTAACAAAGGCTTTAGGCTAGACATATTGAAAGCTTTTACCAAAATAATGTTGCTTTTAATGCTTTAAAAGGGCTCGAGATTGGGCTTAGACTGTGTGACAAAAGTTTGATTTAGATTTGGGCCAAGTTCGGATTTTGTCCTTAAGGATTATGGACCCGGATTTGCTTATCCCTTTACCATCTCCATTGATAAGTAATATGAATTAATTGATTTTCAGTTATAATTGGGAGATAATTATAATATTTACACTTAATTATTGAATGTAACTATATTTCTATTATTAAAGTGCTTAAAATTTTTGGCTTATTGTGGCATCCACTAGGAGCTAGGTGTGATTGAGCTCAAGTTTATTACATAAATTGGCCACACTTTTGCTATCTTTAATGTACTTTTTGACTCTTAATTTGTGATTTTTGTGC
>JAOSBN010148496.1:0-24456 GCA_027563595.1 Erythroxylum suave | reverse complement strand
GATACTACCTTATTTATTTCAAAAGAAAAGGATGATTTACTCCTTATACAAATATATATAGATGGTATTATCATTGGAGCTACTAATGAAATCTTATGTAAATAATTTTCTAACATTATAAAAAAGAATTTGAGATGAGCATGATAAGATAACTCAATTTCTTCCTTAAACTTTAAAGAAATTAAAGAAAATAAAGGGACGAAGATTCAAAAATCAATCATAATAACTAAGGATTTTCTAAATAAATTTAAAATGTATAAAGAAAAATCACTAAACACACCAATAAGTATTAACACAAAGCTACATAAGAACGAAGAAGCTAAGAAAGGGGACGATAAGCTCTATTAAGATATGAATGATAGTTAATAGTAGATTACTACTATATATATATATATATATATATATATATAATCTTATGAATGATTGTGAAGAATTATTGAATTGTGTTGATACGAATGATTAAGATAAATGATTGGATTATTCTGGACTAATTATATGAAATGTTTGTAGTTCATGATGTATTGCTAGAATATGATGTATATTGTGAACTGGTATTCAATATTGAGTGATGTCAACATCTATTGAATTAGGAAATGCACTTATGAATTTAATTTATACTTATGATAATTGTGTTCTGACTTGAGTGAACACTATTGGCATTAAAACCTATCTACTTGTTTTATGCTCAAAAATCGTAAGTGAACGGGTTGTAACTTCTAGTAAAAAAGAGCTGATATCGATCCCACAGGGATTGCTGCCTAGACACTACTAAATTTAGATGAAACTTTGTTTAAGAAATGAAATTGTTTAATGTAAATAATCCGTAAAATTAAATTAAAAATAAAAAGACTAACACAAAGCGATAGACAACACCTAAATTGCAGGAAACTGGAATTCAAGAATTTAAAGACTAGAGATTATATTTTTCCCTATTTTATCTCCCTCCTATTTTATTAAGCTGAATTGTTTCATACCCTAGATTTCTGAATATAATAATTACCCTTTCTCAAGGTGTAACTACTTGTCCGTAATCAAATTATCGGGAATCAATTGATATTAGGAAAACCTTAGTTTTATTAATCTAATCATTATTTTATTTTATTTTATTATTGTTTTTATTTTACACTAATTTGTTTTTTTTAATTTGTTTAGTTTTATTTCTTTATTTTTAGAATTACACTCCTGGTCAATTTATAACCTGAAGTACATCTGAGGGCTTAATAGACTCAAATTCAAAAATTGAAAGAATAGTGCAAAAGAATCTTTGCAAGACAAATTAGTGAGAGTTTGAACTAGACCGTCAGATAGAAGGCTTGCAAGGTCACATAGATATAGAAGAATAATATAATACGGTGAACCAACCACCTACAATGTTTAACTACACTAGGCCAGACATAACAGGTTTAGAATCTAATATAACAAGACCGAATATTCAGGCAAACAACTTTGAGATCAAGTTGAGCATCGCCCAGATGGTGCAATAATTAGTCCAGTTTGATGAACTATAGGATGAAGACCCTAACATGCACATCTCTAACTTTCTGAAGATCTGCGATACTTTTAAAATAAATGGAACAAATGATGATGCCATTAGACTGCGTCTATTTCCATTCTCCCTAACAGGAAAAGCTAAGCAGTGGTTGAATTCTATGCCACATATGTCACTTACAACATGGGAAGAAGTGATAGAAAAATTTCTGCTGAAGTACTTTCCCTTTCAAAGACCATAAAGTTTAGGAATGACATCTCCTTATACTCCCAAGTTAAAGGCGAATTATTATATGACACATGGGAGAGATTTAAGGAGATGCTCAGATGATGCCCACATTATGGACTACCCTTGCAGATGCAAATCCAAATCTTTTATAATGGGCTAATTCAAATCACAAGGCAATCCGTTGATGTAGCAATTAGAGGGACTCTAACTAACAAAACACCTAAAGCAGCGTAAGAGTTAATAAAAGATATGGCTATGAATAACTACTAGTGGTGCTCAACTAGAGCACAAACTAATAGGCCAGCAAGAGTTTATGACGAAGATGCGGCGACACAATTGACAAGTCAAGTGGAGGCCTTGATCAAGAAGATATATAGATTGACCATAGCTCCACAAGGAAGGGTAATGTAGTGTGAAGCGTGCAAACTAGATCATCAGGGACAAAAATGTCAATCACTTAAGTCTAAGCACGTGGATTATTTAGGGAATACGCCAAAACCCCAAAATAATCCTTATAGTGGTACATGCAATCCTAATTGGAGGAACCACTTGAACTTTTCATGTAGTAATCAGTGTTAGACAAGAAACAATTCTCAACCTGAATTCCAACAACAAGCATCATAAACGAAGAAGCCTGGTATAGATGACTTGATCATGGAATTCATTCAAGAATCAAGGACAAAACATTAGCAAACAAATGCATCCATATGCAATTTGGAGGTTCAAATTGACCAACTGGCAAAGTCAGTGATGGAGAGGCTGAAGAGGAGTTTGCCAAGCACAACATAAACAAATCCTAAAACAAGAATAATGGCAATCAACCAGATTATTGAGAAGCAACTCAAAGAAGAAGAGAAAGAAGTGACTATTATGAGTCACTCAAAGGTTGAAGGTGGACAACACCTGAAAAGAGTTCAGGAGTATCAACTTGTAATTCCATATCCTATCAAAATAAAGAGAAATTCATTGGAGACAGAGTTAGATAAAGTCATTGATCTTTTAAAACAACTAAAGAATGAGTTTCCTTCTGTTGAATCTCTTTTATAGGAACCAAGTGCAAAGAATTTTCGAAAGAACAACCATCACACAAAGAGGAAGCAAGGAATTTGGAGACTACAATGTTGAGCAAGGAGCACTCAGCCAAGAAGATCAAACTACTGAAGAAACAAACTGACATGGGGAGTTTCTATGTTCCCTGTACTGTTGGTAATTTAAAAGTGGAAAAGGCTCTATTCAACTTACATGCCAACATAAACATGATGCCTTATACCTTATTTTTAAAATGGGAATAAGAGAACTTGAATTGACTAGGATATATGTTCAAATGATTGATAGAACATTAAAACATCATAAGGGAATTATAAAAGATATATCTATTAAGGTTAATAAGTTCACATTCCTAACTGATTTTATAATTCTTGACATAAAAGAGGATTCAAAAATACCTTTAGTCATTGAGCTACCATTCATAGCAACTGCCAATTTAATTATAGAAGTTAAAGAAGGCAAATTAAATTTGAGAGTAGGGAATGAAGAGGTTATTTTTAAAGTCTCTGATGTAAAAAACAATTCTCTTAAATTTCTACATGATACTGAGGCTAATAAGCCTTGTCAAGAAGTTTTACAGGGCTCTACATGTAAGGTTCCACCATAACTGTTACAAATTTAAAGGAACAAACCAAAGGAGAAACGTGGAAGAAAGCATCAAAAGGTAGCCAACCTGTGGGTTATGAAACTTATGGTGAGGCTACAATAACACAATTTATATAAGCCACCTTGAGCAAGAAAGGTATGTCAAGTCAAAACACTATAAAGAAGCACTACATAGGAGGCAACCCATGAATTAGTTTTAGTTTTATTTCAATTTTGATATTATCCTATTTTTGCTTTCCTGTTAGTATAGGTTTTAATTAATTAAAGTATGTTTGAAGTGTTTTAGGATATAAAGATTAAGCATCTTGGAAAGAATTTTCATTTTTGAGCATTAGGGGATGTGTGTTATGAGTTAAAATGCTAAGGAGCAAAATTTTCATTTTTGAGCATCAATTTTTAAATTTGCATATGTTTACAGAGAGTTACATGCTGGTGTAGTGTTAAACATTTGATACACGCCCATGTAAACCTACAGAAAGTTGTAGTTCAGTGACATACAGATTTGATACCCAACCATATGTCAAACCGTGTGCTCTAGCAATACATCTGAAAAAGCCCTAAAAGTTCAAAATTTCTCATTCTTTCTTCTGTTTTCTCTCAAATTGCCACTACCACTATTTCTCTAATTCCAATTTCTTGCAATTTTTTGGCCAATCTAACAACACCTAAGTAAGTATTGTTTCAGTTTCACTTGTCTGTACTTATTTATTTGGATTTTTTGCTTTATCTTGGTGAATTTTAAGTAAAAATGTTTAAATCAAGAAATAGGAAATTTATGCAAATTTTATGATTTATTGTCTGATTATCATTTGATAGTTAATTATTTTTGATACCCAATTGATTTTATGAGTTAATTTGATAAATTGCATGAAATTTGGGTGAAAAATCAACTTAAATTGCATGGTCTTGTGATTTTTGCTCACTTCATGTTTTAATTGTGATATTTTTGCGTTTGATTAGTTAATTGGTTATTTCCAATGTTAATTAACATTAGCTTTGTGTTTAATTGCATAGATTTACTGTTTAATTTCGTCAATTTTATGTAACTATGATTTTTAATTTCAACTTTAGGGTCGAAAAATAATGAAGTTAGTTTAATTTTTTAATGACAATTTCTAATCTTAATTTTGAGATTAATTAATTTATTAGTTGATTTTCTAATTAAAATTTTTTAACTGTTTATTTATTTATTTAATGGCTTTATTAATTATTCTAGTTGTTTAATTTTCCATAGTTACTTTGTTTTACAATTAATAATTTAGTGAGCATAATCAAATTTAAGTGTGGGAAAAAGTATAACTTCATAAATTAAGTGCCAATTTTCTCACACTTATTCAAAGTTGCAGACAAAATGATAAGATCATGACATAGAAAGGAGACCCCAAGGAAGAGACAATGAGGCGAAGGATCATCCACTATAGTTCAGCCACAGTGCGGCCATGGATACTATTGTTCAATGCCAGGGCCTAGGAGGAACATTGTCAACGACTGAAGGACAAGAAGTTAAGGGCAAACAACTACATTGATTAGGAGGCACTGGAGCAGGTTACCTTAGCCCAAAAAGTTCAAGAGCCATAGATATTGGTGCATGGTCCCGATTCTTTAACATCGTGGAACCTTCATATTGAGAGCTCACATTAGAAGTTCTCTCCACATTCTTTGTAAAGAGAGGATGATATAATGGTGACTGTCTGAATACAATCTAGTTCCAGATGATGGGGGAGATGCATCAGATTACTTGCACAGAGTTTTCCATCACCATGAGTCTCTACGACCGGGAGTACACGAGGACAACAGAGTATCTAATATTACGAATATACTTTTTGTATGGCTTATCTCCTAATTACTTTTAGAGTAGGATCAACACTGAAAATAACTACGATCTAAACAAGTCAAAGGCTTCGACCTTATGCCATCCATCTCTTAGATACATCCAAGATATTTTGAGCCATACACTGAGCAGTCAAAGAGATAGCTAGGAAGTTGTAGGGAATGTGGACTACTATTACCTTTGGAGCATGAGCTAGACAATGCCAATTCACCTGGGACATGCACTTATCCAACTTATTTGGAGTCAGAGTGAAGACAAGCAGGTTGACAAAATTTATGTTGAACCTTATGTGACCTGACTGGCACGACATATGGGTCTATTTAATTGGCTACCACTGATGAGTCAATTGATTACCATAATAACACTTAATATGGAAGTGATGCAACACATACACATGGTAAGTCAACTTCGGGGTCTTATAAGAGATCTGTACAGATTCATTGAGAGCCTAACGAGCTAGCAATGGAGGGTGGAGACGGAGCAAAGAAACCTGTAGCAGGGTAGCCACCACCACCACAACACAATAATCGCAACCATAGCCGCCACCACTAGAGAGGGAAGACGCCTTTCTAGAGTCGCTATCCTAAAAGGTCCCAAGGGTAGGATGCACAATCTGACTCAGTTAAAGATAACCTTATTGGAGAAATGAGTGGGCTAACTTGTAGGAACTCAATGGACACTTCAATTTCAATAGGCCGAGTTTTTTGAGTAGGTAAGATGATTGGAGACATTAGTTACACAATTAGGCGAGCTATAGTTTACAATTGAATGGAAGGGACAGCTAACGCTTTTAATAGCAAGCCGTCTAGGGGTTGATTTCCAGCCTCCACCATTTGGAGAAGGCATTTCTTCTGCGACTCCTCCACCTGATCAAGATCATCACTATGAGAACCTTCCTTCGTTAGAATAGCTAGGATCACAAGATGTGGGAAATGCTTAATTTTGTATATGCTTTCTTTTTTTTCTTTTGTATATATTTCTTAATCTCTTTTCCATTAATTATTTATTTCTCTAACATTATAGTTAATGATTTCTTCTTTCTTAATTTCAATTTGTGTTATGTTTATTATTATTTTTCTTTTTATCCCTTTATCTTTATATTTTGCAAGGATGTAGAGATTGGATGGATTGAAAATCAAATTTCTTATTGTATATACTTATATTGTATATATTGGAGACAACGTACAACTTTAAGTGTAGGGAAGGGGTTGTTGAATTTTTAACGATTTCTTCAAGCTTATTATAATCTTGGTTTAAAAAAATTTATGAAATGATTTCTTGACTTAATTGAAATCTGTCCATCAATACTTCACTTCATTGTTGACTATTGATTTGAATTATCATTGTTGAATATTGATTTGAATTAGTATGCAAAAAGATGCTAGTTAGAATAAAATTATTTTTATAAGTTATATTATTAGTATTCATTGATATAATCAAATTGAATGGAATTGTATATTATTTACACATATATATACTCATCTTTTTTGTGAGCTTTTGAGCCTAAGAACAAAAAGTTCCAAAATTTAAAGCTCTTTTGTTTCTTTCGTGTGTGTTGTCATGCATAGTTGAACAATTCTAAAACTTGCTTTTATTATATATATTGAGATCATATTTGTTAAATTATAATTATTGAATTAATAAAGGCATTTAGATTCAACAATTTGTTTTAGCTTATTTCTTTGATAATTACCTTACCCATAATTTATCCTTTAGAAATAACCAAGTTGAGCTTTGGCCTTTTTCATTGTTATTAACCCAAATTATTAGCTTTTATCATATTTTTTATGACCTTTTTATTGTTTAGAACCTTGAAGGTTATTTATATTATTTACTTGTATGAAACTTGAAAATTTTGAAAGTTCCATTAATTCTTTAATTGTGGTACTGAAAGCTCAAAATAATTGTTTTGATTGGAAAAAAGCTCACGTAAGAAAAATTGTGAGTAAGTATATGGTACTACTGGAGTTGCAATAAAAGGACTTGTATATTTGTAAACAAGTTTCTTGTAATTTTTCTTTAGTAAATTTCCTTCAAATCAACTTTTTTCTTATCTTAACTATACCTTACCTAAGCCCCATTACAACCCTATTAGAACCTTTTTATTTTTGTTTCTAATTTATACATAAGTGGAGGGGATATGATAATATTGCAAGCTTATGATACAGTTCTACTATACATTGATTAAGAATTTCACTACTTTTCATCTTAAACACTTGAGTGCATTGAGTGAAATTTTGGTGAGGATGTAAAGGTTTATGCTTTTGATTTCAATGCAATTATGGATGTGATCACTATTAATATTGACTTAGGAAGTCAATTTTAGGATAACTTGACTCTAATTGTATGTTAATTTGATTCAACATAATATGGTGATTTATAATATGAATGGATAGGTCAAGATTAATAAGGGATGGATGTTATTAGATTTATAATTTTGATTATAGATTGTTTGAGGACAAGCAAAAGCTTAAGTATAGGGATGTTTGATAGATGCATATTTAACCATATTTATACACCCATAATTAATGTATTTTTCTTGATATTTTATACATTTATTTTATATTCAGTATTAATAATTTGCTTCAAGTACATTTATAGGTTATGATTGCCTTCATGAACTAAACGGAGAAGAATTTAGATGGAAACGCAGCACAAAATAAGTATTTGAAGCATTAAGGGATTCACAATCGAGTATATAGTTGTGTAAGTCTCTCAAGTTGTGCAAAATTACAAATTATAAGGGTTTTTTAGTACACACAGTTTAGTACATGCACGTGTATCAGACTACATATCTCCTAGAAACCCTAAAATTTACTATTAAAAGAACATGAGCAGAGGCAAAATAGGGAATAGACTGTTAAAGACTTTTGGAAGTGATTCAAGACTCAAAGATTGTTCAGAAGGGTGATTTGATCCAAGAAAACATGAAGAGATCATAGAGATTTCCAATAGAATACAAGATCAACCCTCTACCTTGCAAGAACATTCGATAGGAGATAAAGGGAGATTTAGAATTATTAACTCTTTGTTTGTTTTTCTTTTTATTTATGTTTGATTTTATTTTCTATCATGTGTAACTAAACATCTTTAGCGTCTTGGTGAGATGAACCTAATTTTATGCTATAATATGTTTTGATTCTTTTATCTAATGCAATTATTTTGATTGATATATTGTGATTCAATTGGGTATTTAATATATGTTCTAATAGATCCATAATATTAGTGCATAATTTGATTTCATAACATAAGGACTGAGAAACCATGTGTATGAATAGATCTACCATAATTGAAAGGAGTTGATTGCAAAACTAGAGATAAGTCAACATAAATCCTCTATATTAGAGTCAAACATAGTAACAAAATTCACAAATTGGTAAAGCAATCTTAGTTCCTTTAACCTGAATAATATCGATTGATAATTCTAGAATTAGTTATTAGTAGTCTCAAGTGAGTTATTAGCATACGATAAGAATTTTCATGGTCCAGTAATCAATAAAATGATTGCATAATAAAAAGGTCAATTATTTAAGGTTTTTAGGGGGATTCATAACATAGACGCTAATTCTTAATACTGGTTATTTCTAAGAGATTTCTTTATTCTCTGCATAATTTTTTCCTGAGTTATTTTAATTTCTTAAGTTTTCTTTCTTTATTAAAAATAAAAAATCCAATTTGTAGACTAAATAATAGGAAAATGTCAATTGTTACTATTCTTTGTCTTCATAAGATTGGGTCATTCTTGCTAATACTAGCTATAGCTACACCATGCACTTATGGTTAAATCAACATTGGCCTTAAGTATAGAAAAGTACAATCATTAAGTCAGGCTAAAAAATTTCTCTCGTCATTTTGAAATGAAAAATGGGTGAGGCAAGATATGTGATAGGAATAGAAATATTTCATAAAAGATCATAAGGATTAATAAGTTTGTCACAGAAAGCTTATATCAATAAAGTTTTAAAGAGATTTAAGATGGACAAGTATTCAACATCACTTGCTCTGATTCAAAAAGGAGACAAGTTTAGCTCGCATAATTTCAAAAAAGTGATTTAGAATGGAAGCAAATGCAACCAATTCCATTTGCATCTGTCATTGGTAGCCTATTATATGCTAAAACATATACAAGGCTAGTTATAAGCTTTATAGTTGGGATATTAGGGAGATACTAGAGTAATCTTGGTATGAATCACCGAAAAGTTGCAAAGAAAGCTTTGAGATATCTACATGGAAATATAGAATACATGCTCACTTTTAGGAGATCTAATTACCTTGAGGTAGTTGGATACTTGGATTCAAACTTTATTAGCTATGTAAATACAACAAAATCCATCATTGGCTACATTTATTTTTGACCTAGAGGAGCCATCTCTTAGAAGAGATTGGAGTATTCTATAATTGATGCATGCACTATAAAGGTTGAGTTTATGGCATGCTTTGAGGCCATAATTCAGTCTAAACTATTGTAGAACTTTGTTTCAGGGCTTAAGATTGTCGACAGTATAGTCAGGACACTAATTTATTGTAATAATTTTGCGGTAGTTTTCTTCTCCAAAGAATAACAAGTATTCCAAAGGTGATAAACACATGGAATTGAAATAACTTTACTATTAAAAAGGATGTTTAATAAAGTGTCAATAGAGCATAATAACATCAATCTTATGTTAGCTGATCCTTTGACAAAGAGGTTACTACCTAAAAAATGTTTTCTAGTAACATAAAGAACATGGACATTATGTGAATTGATGATTTTTAGATAGTACTATTATATTGGCTTTTATTATATATTTAACACTCTTTGTGCATTAATAAAGGTATTATTTTTAATTTTATATTTTCTTCTTTATGTATTTGATTGCAATGTATATCATTAAAAACAAAACTGAATGGGGTCTTTAAAAAAGTAGGGGGACCATTAATGTTAAATCCCATTATATACTTCCCATTTATAATAATGACTAAGGAGAAAAGGCTAGTAAATTAGCACATGGAAGTGAGTACATTGAATTAATGGTGTATGACCACTATGACCCTTATTAGTCTTATAATTGATTATGATTACTAATGATATCAGTGTATTTGAATGGTGACTATTGTACATTATGATTGTTTCAATTATCGATCCAATAGACTACATAAAATCACATGAACTTCTAGATGCAACCATATTTATGAAATTTCTTACAAATATTTCATCTGTTGTTTACCTACTCCTAGTTCTTTCGCTCTATTTTAATCCTTTTTCCTTATTTGACCCTCATAGTTCTATTTCTACAAAATAATTAATTGAATTTAAAAGAAATTAATATAATAAAATTTTAATTACAAAAAGAGTTAATTAGAAAAGAATCCCAAACTATACTTAGTTTTGTAAAGCCTGAAGTTTATAAAATAATACTAGAATGCTTGTTAAAATAACTCATCATTGGAATCTTTCTTAATAACACATATATTATTTAATGTTACATGCAAATTAATTTTTAAAATTTAAAAATATAAATATAAAAAACAATATACTCAAAAACATTGTTACAAAAAAGGTATAAAACTAAGGTGTATGTGTATAAGGTGAAATTGCACAATTTTAGATATAACAGCTACCTCACACACCTTTGTAGCACCCAACGGCTCCCTAACATGCTATAACACCTAAAAGGTCGTCGTACGCTACCACACTCACTTTGGTTGTTTATAGATATTTTAAATGATCTTACTTATTAGTTTATAATTAACATTTCTCTATTTACGTTTTGTATTTATTATATAGGTTTTATATGACTATACATCTTAGGCATCTAATACATCTTTCAAAATCAGCATTATTGAAACGGCGAGACACTTTTGTTGAACAATATATAAAAAATAATGTTCTTATAGTTTGTATTCTATATACATTATTAGTTATGCATTTTGGAAACTTTGGGTGGACTTATAAACATTCTTAGTAACTGTTGGTCAACTTTCTACTTATGACTTCATGATAATTCGATCTTGTTTTCATTTGAGACAACAATTGAACCTTTTGTTCATTAATACTTAACCTTTCATTAATGTTTTTTTATAACAAAAAAAGAAATGAACATAACCATCTACTTGTAGCAATCCGTTTGGACTCTTGTGGGTTTTCATCAAAAGTTAGTTTAATGCACTATAATTGGTAAACTAAATTTTATATTGAATCATAATTGGTAGATTGAATTTTGCATATGAATTATAATTTCTTATTAATAATTCTTAAAGTTAAATTCAAACCTACCTAACAAAACTTTTAAGCTTCAAACCATCATAATATTATTGGTAATGATTTGCTCCCTTAATCAAAAATTCATTATAGCTAATAAACCTAATGATTAATAATGAAAAATTAAGTAAATTATAGATAACAAGCACCTAGAGAGGAAGAGAAGTGAAAATAAAATACCCATTGTATTGAAACAATTCCATTATTTATGACTTGCATCAAATTTGTGTACATTAATAGAGGAAAACCAGTGCAATAAGAACCCTATTGCCTATGCAGTTCAATATAATCAACAAACAAAGAGAATTACCCTAAAACATTTATTAGGAAATTGGCATTAGTCAAATAGCCAACCACCATAGAGTTACATAAAAGAATAACATTAAAAAAAGATACGCTAGGCTGAACTTCAAAACATAAATCTTACTAAATGGATTGTTCTTGAGACAATGTCAAAGATAGACAAAGTAACCAACTAAAAAAAATTACGAAATGTTCAAATGCTAATGTAAATCACAACACAATGTTGAAATCCTCAACCAAATCACAACACAATGTTCAAATCCTCATCTAAATCATAACCCATTGTTCAGATCCTTAACCATATCACAGCACATTGTTTAAAAATCTTTACAAAAAAAAATAAACATATGGTTCAATTTGCAGTAAATTCACCATCAATAACTTCAAATCTTCTTGGAGTTGATCTTCTTTTTTTTTTTAAATTTGAATCTCCTCTCATTTTGAGTAATCATTTATAAATTTGCATTAGTTATTGTATTTTGAAAAGCTTGAGTTAGTTTAAATACTTAAAATTGACTTCCATCCATCTATGAAACAACATAAACATAAACTATACTATTATTACTTATGATTAAATAACTAATAAACATTAAAAATGTAATCAAGTGATAAATCATGAAATAAGTGTTTCTACTAACTTCTCCATATGTTACTCCATATCCTTAAATCATTTGTATATAATAAATATTTATGAAATTCAAAATTTGGAGGGAAAATAAGAGACTAACCTTATAAATCCCTTATTAAGATATATGTTATAGTATTTAACCTTATAAATCCTGATTGTCTAGGTCTTCTTCTCGTATTACTGTTAATATTAGATCTGGGCATTTGATTTTTTGGTTGCCTTCCTTGTTTTTAATGCATTTGTCTTCCTTGTTTTTCATGTATTTATATTGTGCTCACAAATGCTTTGACAAAAGTCTTAAGATTCCTTACTTTGAAGTCATCGTATACCTTATTTGATATATTCTTCAATCGCTGTATTATCTCACCAAATTCCATTTTTTTATACAATTTTTAAATTTAAAAAAAAACTCCTATATGTATAGCCTTTATGTAATTTGGACCAATTTGCATGGACATGTTATACACATTTTCTATACTTAGTTTCTTAGAAGAGATTCTTCAATAAATCCATTAAATTATGATTAAAAATAAAATAAAGTAATGTAAGTACAATAATTCAAGAAAATATATAAATAAATGTACACACTACAAATATTTGAAAGTTTACTTTTTGTTGATCGTGTATAAAAGTCCTTGTGTTCCCACCTATATTTACATCTTTACTAAGAAGATTGAAAAACCAGTACCAAGTTTAGTGATTTTTTCCCTAACCATAACCCAACATATAGGAAATATTTGATTGGTTCTATCACGCCCAACTATAGCTAACAAAGCACCTCTAATAAATGTATTACAAAAACATTCATCTAGCCCAATTATAGTCCTGCAACCACTAATAACCATACTTTATTGCACTAAATCCTACATAAAAACCTCTTAAACATTGTTTGCCTAGAGTTTTGATCAAGTTTAGTTTGGATTTTGAATTGTCCTTCTTTATCGATCCATTGTGATTGTTGCCCATAAGATTATAACTTAACATAGTGACCTTCTATTAATCCTCATAGCATCGCAATAGCTTCACAATTATCCCTATAACATTGGAATTTACTATCATGTAATGCATAATTTCTTTAAAGATCATCCATCATCTCACTAATTGTCCAATTTAAGTCTCTCCTAAACTTGTGTAAAAGTTCATTTGCTATCCATTTCATACTAGCTTACTTGTTTCTTTAAACTTTCTTACAAATATGCTTGTTTTTCAATATCTTAATAGCAAATTCTTTTTAATTTCCATTCTAGCTAGAATATACCTTAAATGGCCATTATGTCTTACAAACAACCTCCATTCTCCCCCAAATCTCACCATTGAAATATCATATCTATTTGCAATTGTATAATTTTTTACAGAGGGCGAGCTTTACAATAATTGGTTAGGAATCTCCTCTGCGATCAAAAGGTTAGAAGTTCAAGTTATGAAAATAGCCTCTTTGTAAAATGTAAAGGGAACGTTATGTATAATTGATGTCTCTCCCCCAACCATCACAAAGCGAAAGCCTTGTGTACTTGGCTATTGTTGTTGTTATTGTTGTTATTAAATATAATGTAGTTCTTCCTTGTAACTGATGTCTTATACTATCTATCATCACTACAAACTGGTGATTGAACTTTAACATCACTATCCTCATATTTACTACACTAATCATATGAAGTCCCGTATTGTATTTGTGAAGTTTTGGAATAAGTTGGTTCTCACTATAGTCTTTCCCAATATTTCTAGCCCCATCCATAATTTTGTCACATTTAACCCACTATATACCTTCTTACCACATTTGTTCTCATTGTCTCTCACAGTAATGTATTCTACATGATCAGTTATATATAATTTTGTCATCACCAAAATCATTTTCAAATTCATGCATCATCGTAACAAAAAAAATCTTCATCATCTTGTTCCACCTGAACTTGGAATAACATGTCTTCATTTATACTTACATTTTGTTGTCTACTATTTTCATAGGCATTGCCCACTTCTGATTCACCATTAGTTGCAAAATTCTCTTAACCATGCTCGTAATAAACTTTGGCATCATGGTATCCCATTCTTGCATATAGTTAATCATTAATAACATGTCATTATCATGGTATAAGCTTAATTCTTTTGAACATATCATTAACTCTTCAAGAAATTTATAAAACATAGATAGTATTCTATGTCATTTATATAGGTATGGCAAATGGGCTCAGTCCTGCCCGGCCCGACCTGAACTAGTCCAAAGTCAATAGGCTAGGTCAAGGTTAACAACATTGTTTTGCATTTTTATTTTTTTAAAAAAATTAAACCGAGTTGAGTGAGGCTTGACTAGGGCCTAGGTCCATTGTCTCGAACCTAATGGGACCTTAGGTCAGGTCCACTTTCATCCCTACATTTATCTTCTAACACTCTTTTTAATGCTAAGTTCATCAACATTTATATACTTGTTCCTTTTGATCTTGCCTATAATGTATTTGTTATTGTTAATTACAATACCCTATTGTAGAGAAAAATAAAGAAGATGACTCCACCAAGGAATTTTGGATGAGCTAAAAAATTAATGCAAAAAGAGCAATTTAGACCCTAACGCTTACACTAAAATATGAGTTGGACCTAATGATTCAATGTGGTCAAAAGGAACTCTGGTGTTTGCAAAACATTCAAAATAAACCTTAACGTTTGGAAAAGATTCTAAATAACTCCTGACGGAGGCTAAACTTAATGTATAATTCTATCGAGTCAGGGGTTATTTTAAACGTTTTCAAAACATCAGGATTCATATTGAATGTTTTACAGACATTAGGGTTCATTTTGAACGCTCTAAAATATTAAGGTCTAAGATTTTAGTGTAAACATTAGGGATTAAATTGATCTTTTGGCCAAATAATTAATGGAAACATCATCGTTTGAACTAGCATATAGCAATGCAGCGTTTAAATAAACTCACACCATTGTTATCAGAAACCAACACTTATACTAGTTATCCCTTACGTGTATTTAAAAAGCTGTAGTAACAAATAGTAAGAGGCATGTAACAAAATGGATATTGTCTTCCTCTTCTAATATTCTCTCATATATATGTATCTCTCTTCCTCTCTCTCTCTCTTCTTCTTTTATATATCTTTGTTCCTTTCTCTCTCTTCTTTTGAACGTTAACGTAATCTCATACAAAAAAATATACAACATTTGGTATCAAAGCAGACGATTAAGGGAGAAACAATGGTGGAAGTTACGAGAGTTGCAAAGATTCATAGGCTAGAAGAAAAAAATGAGGAATTTGGTGGAGTTGCAAACAAGAAGCAAAAAATGTTTTCAAAATTTCAAAATAGAGCTTAGAAGATGGAGAAAGAAATATTAGAGTTATAAACTATATTTCTACAATTTTTGTAAAGGAAAGGACAAAAACCAGAAAACACAACTTTAAAGTTATCAAAACCCAACTCCTAGAGTAATCATCCAAGACAAGAGAAAAAGGAAGACACAACACCAACAAGCTTAAGTTGGATTAAGTTCCCTTTATTTGATAGTGACAATGTGAAATTGTGGTTTTATCGTTGTGAGTAATTTTTCTAGTTGGATCAAACTCTAAAGAAAACGAAGGTAAGTATAACAATTTTCACATGGATGAAAGAGATTAAGAATGGTATTGATTATATATCAAGAATCGTAATAAGGCAAAAATGGTCCCGGGAGGAGTTCACTAAGGGCCTCCAAAAGAAATTTGATACAGAAATGTTTGATGATACGATAAGATATTTCAAAGAATTAAAACAAGATGGAACAATGCTGGATTACTGTGCTCAATTCAACCATCACTCCAACAGGTTGTCGCTACTAGAAGACTATTTAATTGGTTTCTTTGTTAAGGGACTCAAATCGGAGATTGGTGTGACTGTGAAGTTGCATGAACCATATATGCTAGATCATAAACAAGAAGCTATAGTGCTATTTAATAGGAATATCCTACTAATTCGAGGGAACACAATAAAAAAATGGGCAATGGAGGACATTATAACAAAGTTCTGAGGCTATAACACACAAAAATATAAACAAAAGCTCAAGCTCTGATGGAATACTACCTATACCAAGACTTACTTAACCCTCATCATTAGTAAAACCTTTTAAACCTACTAAACACATCAGTAGGAAAAAGTTCAACGATAAGCGAGCACGACGATTTTGTTTCTAGTGTGATGAAAAATATAGTCCAGATCATAAAAAGAAATAGTTGCAATTTTATGTGGTTGCTAGAGATGACGACTCAGGTCGAAGTAATAATGCCTCTTAGGAATATCTTTTTGAACTCCAGAAACCAATTCTATAGGGTAATTTGGTAGACAAGGAACTGAAGGGGAAGGGGATTGTTACAGAGAAAAACGAAGAAGACTACTATAACATGGAATATTGGATGAGCTGAAGAATTAATGGAAACGTCATTGTTTGAATTTCTATATAGCAATCCAACATTTAAATAAATCCACACCATTATTATCAGAAATCAACATTTATACTAGTTACCCCTTACATGTATTTAAGACGTTACAGCAGCAAATAGTAAGAAGCAAGCAACATAATGGATATTGTCTTCTTCCTTTAATATGTAGGGAAACCAGGTCGAGATCTGATCCCGATTATAGCGAAATAATTACGAAAATTTTTGCAATCCTTGATTTCCAAAAACTAAGATCTCTTTAATTCTGAAAAATGATTAACATAAATCATAATAAAACGAAAACTTAATTCGTACCTTATTCAAAATCTTGATCTTTATCTTGTCATATCCCTCAAATCGTTTCTAAAACTAATTTGTTTTAACCACCGTAGCTGCAAAAATGTCTGACCTCTAATGGTATCAAAATAAGTTAAGAGAACTCTAACTCTTACAGAGGAGGTTAAGTAAGAAGTGCTAGCTCCATAGAGCTTAAGCCTATTTATAATAAGCTTTGGATGTTTTAGTAATTTAATTTAATTAAATTCCAATTTCAATTAAACTTAATTAGAATTATTAATAATTCTAATTAAATACTAATTGTGCCTATATAAGATTCAATATCTCATATTAATCCTTATTTATTAAATATCTCATATTTAATCATAAAGTTTCTCAAACTTTACAATCAAGTCCAACTTAATTAACTTAACTTTGCTTTCTTCAACCCATTATCTATGTGAGACCCATTAGGTTCCCAAATGTGTTGGCAGTGGTTATAAATTCTAATTCTAAAATTAGAATTAGATAAATTAAAACTCCTTTTAATTTATCTTTAATTATCTAATTAAGCAATTTATAATCATAGATCAATATTGGCGTCTAACAATGCATCATGACTACCCAAATATTTAGGAATGTCAAAGTAATTTTAACTAACCTTTCCGTGCATAATTTTTTGGTATAATTCAATCCTTTCATCATATAATGTTCTGATTAGACATAGAGCATGAAATTAATGTCTACTCTATTTTGAGTCTAATTATATTAGTTCTCTGTCATTAGCTATCGATTCAATTAATGACATTTGTAAATTATTTACAAAGCATCATTTCACCTTGGCCAAGGAGTTCCTAAATCAATACTAATCGAGAATAATGAAATATTCTCCCTAATTACTTTAGGGTGATGAATCCTATCTTGATCACTCAATTATCACCATATAATTCATGCTACATCCAATTACTACCGATTAAACAACCCATGATTAAATAGATAATAAGTAATATCAAAACATAGTAATCTCCATACAAGATAACTTGCATGCCCTCAAGTCAAAGGATCACTTATGCAATAATTATAATGAGAAGTCCATAGACATATAAGTAATGTTCCAAAAGGATTTCTCATATCAGGTATGTTTTGTGAACTTTTTCTTTAACAATCACCTACACGTTTGCTTAAGTATCTCTATAATTTAACCTATGAGATTGACCACTTCCTTCAGAAGGAAAAACAAAATGTATGCTAATCCTTTTACATTCTATTAATGTACAATCTTAATAGAATAATAACTAACAACATTTAGGAATAATATATAAATGTAATATGAATACCATAATTATAATTCCATTATAGTTTCATTTGCAATGTATGATTATCCCATGGACTTTATCATATACATCTAAACATCTATAAGATAAAGAATACCTTTAAATAATTCGTCATTAACCTACAACCAAAGTGATTAGCTGTAGGGCATAAACCAACAATCCTTCACTTGCACTAAGCCAATCGTTTAAGTATCTTATACTATAACACCATGTGACGATTATTCTACTACTGGGATAGTGGCTTAATGAGAGAATTCTACAACATTCTCTATAGTAAGCACTTGATTAAATCTTACAACTCTCATCTTAATTATCATCATAATTAAAAAAATTTGCCTAAACACATTCTTAGATCTTTGATGAGACATTAGCTAGTTATGCATGTCCAATGGATATAATGTTCTATAGTACATTATTGTCTTGAACAATGCAAAGAAACTATATCAAGATCACTAAAGAACTTGTTGATCCAATTAATCTTTCCCGCTAAACGAAAAATGTATTATGGCTTAATTAGCAACCAATTGCTACACTGGAACCTTTCCAATCCTAAATGATATTGTTCTAAGTAAATAAACCTTAATTAGGATTTACTTCTAAAGTTATATCCTTATCATCTTGAACTCAAATATCAACTCACACATAGAGTAATGAATATCTTTAATATTTCACAAGTATCTGATATCTTAAATACTAAAAATCTTTAGTCCATTATCTATGCATTTGGACTTAGAATAAGCTAACAATGTCCAATCTATCTCTATAGATCTAATCCCCATAATTAAGTTATTACCTTTTCATATCCAACAAGAGTTGTTCCTAGACAATTATCTGTTCAACAATTGAAAGTTAGAACTTTTGTTCTCTGTAACCAGTATGTCTCCCCATACTCCCACTGAAAAGGACAATTATACTCCCACTAACCTTCTAGTAGATTCATAATCATCTTCAAAACAAACTCTTTGAATTCATTATAAAATTAAATCTTTTAATGTCTCATAACCTTTCAACTACACATCAAACGTATCATTAAAGACATTAGTTCTAACATGAGATTTGAACCTTTAAAATTCCTTCTTACTCCCACTACTCATCTTGAGAACCATTCTCTTGTAAGTATACATTGAATCAAACAATTTGTTCAATGAATCTGTAAGATTATAGTCAATCTTTTGGATATCTCGTAGCCTTTTATTATTCAATTTAGTTCTAAACTTAATGGATGATGTAATACAACCAAGCATCACATTCTTTAAATCATTAACTTTGACTTTTTCAAAGACCTAGCATTTCATATTAGATATGAAATGCTAGGTCTTTGAAAAAGTCAAAGTTAATGATTCAAAGAATGTGATGCTTGGTATCTTGCTAATTGATTCAATTGGAATTATTGAAGGTAATTTATTGTACTAGGCATCATTATAGAAGAAATAATATTGCATCCAACAATATCTCGTATTGTATTTTCCTCCTTACATAAATCTATACTTTTATGAATTTAGTTATGAAGGTTTTTACTAGAGAATCTCATTCCCTATAGATAACTGAAAATTTAAAACTTGCCACAAGGATCTCATCTATGTGTTTCAGCATTCTCAATGCTTCATTTCTGCTCAAATTCAAACAATTTGAACTTTTCAAAATTTTTAATCATTATTTCATTTAATACTTATGACTATATCACATAAAGTCATCAGTAATCCAATGAAATATAAGTATTATCCTTTTATGAATTGTTATTATATCTAATACATCAAATGTATAAGATTTAACAATTTAATACCATCATCATCTTTTTACCAAAGGTTGATTTGGTTATTCTTCAACATGACAAGTTTCACAAGTTTCTTATGATTCATAATCAAAAGGATACACATATCCTTGTATGTAACTTTATGATTCTCGTTTTATTGATTTAACCAATATGGTATAAAAGGATTGTCTTGGTTATCCAACCTTTTATTCTTGCCATTAATGTTAAGCATAAGTCTCCTTTAATCTAAAACATACAAACATCTTTTTATAAAATTGGATCAACTACTTTTACTTAACAATTTATTTTTAACCATGCATTGCATATTACAATAATGTTGTATCTAAATTCAATATCAAATACTCAGAAGCATGAATTAGAAATACATATGATCTTTATCATATCACATATAGGCAAGAAAATCATGCAATTATTTTCTTCTAATAATCACTATTATCATTCTAAAATAAAGCGTTTAATTGTAGTCCATAATTATACTTTTAGTAGGCTAAATTAAGTGGAACAATTTCAATAAGGTACTATACCTTTTAACTCTACTTCATGGAGCCCTTTGCTTTTTGCTATCATGGTGTTGACATACATCTTTCATGTTGTCATCAAAGTTTATGAGACATGAGTCAACTCAAAATATCAACACATTTTGTTATCTATATGATTTTGACATATCTCTAAAACTTTGTCATTGAATCTTGAATAGGGATTATAGCATAATAATATAATGGTCATACAACTTTATATCTAACTTTTGAAAACTCTTGTCAAACATAATCCTATGTCCAAGAAATTTAGTTCACTAAGTATCAACTATACTAAACAAGATAAATTCCACTTAGAACAAAATAAATATAGGAATGCAAGTAATTAATTATATGTCATGACGACCAAATTAGATTAGGACTCTAATCATGTATTTGGTTACTCCCACTATTTTATTCAAAATAATACCCCTCACTACTATTCGAAAAGATTACTTTAATCTTTCTAGTAGGCTAGGATCCCATTCAAATATATTTGATATTGAGTTTGCTCAACACACCAACTAGACCTAAATTAGGTAGGAAACTTTATCAATCACATCTCATGTGACTCCTAGATTTGTTATGTGACAACTCTTACCAAAATATATCTAATATATTGTTCCTAACCCTACCTCTAAATTTATGTGATCATGAGTTTTCTCATCCTATTAACACAAATTTAGTTAAATCGAACTCATTATCATAAGGCTAAGCATATTCAGATTAAAGTGGCCTTGAGTTTGCTCAACAAGCCTACAAAACAAAACTCTGGTTTATTCTTTTAATGATGGAAGGCAACAATCACATTCTTAAAGTATACTTAAAATTTTAACAAGGTATTTAACTTCATTTGTCTCATCAAACACAAAGTGAATGTAAAATATCACACCTATAAAACATACAATTTATCATGTATCCAATATCTATCAAACACATAAATAAAGTATGCAACTTATGAACTCATAACCAAATTAAATGCATAAAATATCAAACTTCATTTGATTCTAGTTATTGATCTTTATAAACGAAAATAACATTTCCAACTCCTTGAAAAAATTAAAATCGATTTAAACCATTGATTCCCAAATAAATTAAATTCCTATTCCAAATAGAAATTTAATTTGATTTGAAAACAATTTTCAAATCCAATTGAAAACTATTTCCAATTTATCTTGACTCCTTTAACAAAAATTAATTGAAAACAGTTTTCAATAAATTGTAATTCTTAAGTATTATAATTTAAAAATTTTCTTTTTCAAAATTATATAAATAAAATATTCTAATCTAATTAGAAGACTATTTCTAATCTGATTAGAAATTATTTTTCTTTAATTAGAAAATTGTTTTCTAAACTTAAAAGAAAACTACTTTCAAAATTAAACAAAAAATATTTCATATTTAATTAAGAAAGTCTTTACATTATTTATTTAGAAATTAATCTCTTGATCAATTAGAAAATCTTTCCTTAATACAATAGAAAAAATATTTTCAAAATATTAAAGCAAGCATATTTTTCTTAATTAATAAATGAAAACACTTTTAAAAATTTAATCAAGAAAATGTATTTTCTAATAAATCAAGAAACTTATTATTTATAAATAATCAATTTCTAAATAAATTTAATAATAATTTTCTGAACAAATAAAATTATAAATTTATTTAACTCAATCAAATTAAAATAAATATATTTAATTAAGAAACAAATTTCTTGATTATTTAAGAAAACACTTTTCTTAATTTTAAGGAGTCTAATTAATCAATTTCAATGTAATTGAAACTAATTAATCCTTATTTTAGAAACTATTTTTCTAATTAAGTAATTTCAATCTAATTAAAAATAATTAATTCTAATTTTAAAAACTACTTTTCTAAAATTAGTTAAGAATCAATATAATTATTAATTTTAATCATATTAAGAAAAATAACTAATTTAATTTTGAAATTGAATTTTATATTTAATTTAATTTAATAATTCAACTCTTGAAAAATTAAACTAAATTCTAAAACAATCCTAATAAAACCGACCGTTTAAAAACAATTCTCAAATAATTAGAAAACTCTTTCCTAAATTTGTCAGGGATTTTAGCCTATTTAATTTTAATAAAACCAATTTAATAAAAGAAGGTTAAAAAAATGGGAAGAAATTGTTTGGCGCGTGTGTATTACACCTGCCCAACATTTTCCCAGTTCTACATTTTTAGATCTGTTACACTGCTATCACCTTAGAGTTTGTTTGGTTGGATATTAATTAATGGAACAGAATGGTACGAAATGGAAAGGTTTATAATGGAATGGAATATAATATAGTGAAAAGTTGTTTGAGAGGGATGAAAGGATTCATAATGTAACGTAATGAAATATTGTTTGAAAGATGGATGGAATGAAATGAAATGTATAATAAATGACAATTATACCCTTGATATTAAAATGATTGTTGCAAGAAGTTTAACGCTATGATTTTAAAACAAAAATCATGTCCAATTAAAACGTCACACACAATTGTGACAAATAATTTTTTATATATTTTCTATATTAAAATAATAAAAATTTAAATAGAAGTTTTATTAAAATTTTTTATTTTATTATTAATTATATACAATTTATTTTTAATTACATAAAAATATTATTATTAATTATTTAATAAATTTATTCTATTTTATGTGATTTATCTTTAAAATTATTTATTTCTATTTTTGTTTATATAGAAATATATAAATAAAATTAAAGAATAATTTTAATATACTTTCTATTTTCATTAATAATTTTTTATTTTATCATTAATTATATATAATTTATTTTTAATTATACAAAAATATTACTATTAATTATTGAATAAATTTTATTCTATTTAATGTGATTTATATTTAAATTTTATTTATTTATGTAGAAATATATAAAAACAATTACAGAATAAATTTTTAGATATTTTCTATTTTCTTTAATAAATATTTTATTAAAATTTTTATTTTATTATTAATTATATACAACTTTTATTAATAAAATGAAAATATTATTTGTAGAGCAAGGAGAAATAATATAAAAATATTATTAATTATATAGAAGGGGGTTAAGGTTAGAAGGAATAATGGTATTAAGAAAAATTATTGAGGGTATATTAGGTAGTATCTATTTATTAGTTTACATTCCATCCTAAACCCTCCAAATCGGAGGTTTCTTATTTTCACTGTTTAGGATGGAATGGAACGTAACATGAAACATTTCGCTTCCATCTCATTCCATTCTATTCGATTTTGAAACCCTCAACCAAACAATAAAAGTGTGTTATGTTGTTGGAACCCCTCCCCGGTGAGACACGCGTCCGACGTCCTACGTGACATCTGGGCGCGCATCTCACGAGGGAGGAATTCCTCACAACAAAAGAAAACACAAATCAAACTTATTTCATTTATTCCAAACGGATCTCGGATTAGTCATCCTAATTTTCCTTCTACAAAATTGATCTGCTTAGGGCCCATAATTAAATCCAATTCCTAAACTATAATGAAATTCCATGTCTCTAGGTTAAATAGAACCAGAAATCTCCTCAATCAGATCTCTATAGATCGCAAAATCGCCTAAAAACGGGATTGTATATAATAACGTCACATAATTGCCTTTCTTCTACTCTATCCGTAATTTCCAAATAAAACCCAAAAGTTCTAATTTTTTTCCAAAAAGGGGTAGAAATTTTTTTTAGAAAACCAATGTTTCGAAAACCGACTAAATCGGAGGCCAAACGAAAAAGTTACAAACAAAAGAGTGAGAGGAGG